>JANJGN010000668.1:97500-332813 GCA_026770705.1 Isurus oxyrinchus
AGTGAGAGTGAGGGTGAGGGTGAAGGTGAGAGCGAGGGTGAGAGCTAGGGTGAGGGTGAGAGCGAGGGTGAGAGTGAGAGAGAGAGTGAGGGTGAGGATGAGAGTGAGAGTGAGAGTGAGAGTGAGAGTGAGAGTGAGAGTGAGAGTGAGAGTGAGAGTGTGAGGGTGAGATTGTGAGGGTGAGAGTCAGGTTGAGAGTCTAAGGGAGAGAGAGAGTGTTAGAGAGAGGGTGAGAGTGAGTGAGTGTGAGAGTGAGAGTAAGAGAGTGAGAGTGAGTGAGAGTCAGAGTGAGAGTGAGAGTGTGTGAGAGTGAGAGAGTGAGAGAGTGAGAGTGACAGTGAGAGTGAGAGTGAGGGTGAGGGTGAGGGTGAGGGTGAGAGAGAGATTGAGAATGAGAGTGAGAGAGTGACGGTGAGGGTGAGAGTCAGGGTGAGAGTCAGTGTGAGAGCGAGGGTGAGAGCGAGGGTGAGAGCGAGGGTGAGAGCGAGGGTGAGAGCGAGGGTGAGAGCGAGGGTGAGAGCGAGGGTGAGAGCGAGGGTGGGAGCGAGGGTGAGAGCGCGGGTGAGGGTCAGAGTGAGAGTAAGAGTGAGAGTGAGAGTGAGAGTGAGAGTGAGAGTGAAATGTGAGAGATTGTGAGGGTGAGAGTGAGAGTGAGAGTGAGAGTGAGAGTGAGTGTGAATGTGAGTGTGAGTGTGAGTGTGAGAGTGAGAGTGTGAGTGAGAGTGAGGGTGTGGGTGAGGGTGAGAGTGAGAGTGAGAGAGAGAGTGAGAGTGACGGTGAGGGTGAGAGTCAGTGTGATAGAGCGGGTGAGAGCGAGTGTGAGAATGAGGGTGAGAGCGAGGGTGAGAGCAAGAGTGAGAGCGACGGTGGGAGCGAGGATAAGAGCGAAGGTGAGGGTGAGAGTGAGAGTGAGAGTGAAATGTGAGAGATTGTGAGGGTAAGGATGAGAGTGAAGGTGAGAGTGAGAGTGAGAGTGAGAGTGAGAGTGAAAGCAAAGTGTTAGAGATTGTGAGAGATTGTGAGGGTGAGAGTGAGAGTAAGAGTGAGGATGAGGGCAAGGATGAGAGCGAGGGTGAGCGTGAGGGATAGTTTGAGACTGAGAGTGAGGGTGAAAGTGTGGGTGAGTGAAGGTGAATGAGGGTGTGGGTGAGTGTGAGACTGAGTGTGAGACTGAGGGTGAGACTGAGGGTGACAGTGAGGGTGGGAATGAGACTGAGGGTGAGGGTGAGGGTGACAGTGAGAGTGAGAGTGAGAATGAGGGTGAGAGAGTGAGTGTGAGGGTGAGAGAGTGAGGGTGAGAGTCAGGGTGAGAGTCTAAGGGAGAGAGAGAGTGTTAGAGAGAGGGTGAGAGTGAGCGTGAGTGTGAATGTGAGTGATAGTGTGAGAGTGAGAGTGAGAGTGAGAGTGAAAGTGAGAGTGAGAGTGAGAGTGAGGGTGAGGGTGAGGGTGAGAGAGAGAGTGAAAATGAGCGTGAGAGAGTGGAGGTGAGGGTGAGAGTCAGGGTGAGAGTCAGTGTGAGAGAGAGGGTGAGAGCGAGGGTGAGAACGAGGGTGAGAGCAAGGGTGAGAGCAAGGGTGAGGGTGAGAGCGAGGGTGAGAGCGAGGGTGAGAGCGAGAGTGAGAGAGAGGGTGGGAGTGAGGGTGTGAGCGAGGGTGAGGGTGAGAGTGAGAGTGAGTTTGAGAGTGAGAGTGAGAGTGAAATGTAAGAGATTGTGAGGGGGAGGGGGAGAGTGAGAGTGAGAGTGAGAGTGAGAGTGAGTGTGAGTGAGGGTGAGGGTGAGAGAGTGAGATGAGAGTGAGAGAGTGACGGTGAGGGCGAGAGTAAGGGTGAGAGTCAGTGTGGGAGAGAGGGTGAGAGTGAGGGTGAGAACGAGGGAGGGAGCGAGGGTGAGAGCGAGAATGAGGGTGAGAATGAGAATGAGAATGAGAATGAGAGTGAGAGTGAGAGTGAGAGTGAAATGTGAGAGATTGTGAGGGTGAGGGTGAGAGTGAGAGTGAGAGTGAGTGCGAAATGTTAGAGATTGTGATGGTGAGAGTGAGAGTGAGATTCAGAGTGAGAGTGAGAGTGAGGATGAGGGCAAGGATGAGAGCGAGGGTGAGATTGAGGGTGAGAGCGAGGGACAGTTTGAGAGTGAGAGCGAGGGTGAAAATGTGGGTGAGTGAAGGTCAATGAGGGTGAGTGTGAGACTGAGTGTGAGACTGAGGGTGAGACTGAGGGTGACAGAGAGGGTGAGAGTGAGAGTGAGAGTGTGAGTGAGAGTGAGAGTGAGAGTGAGAGTGAGAGTGAGGGTGTGGGTGAGGGTGAGAGTGAGAGTGAGAGAGAGAGTGAGAGAGTGACAGTGAGGGTGAGAGTCAGTGTGAGAGAGAGGGTGAGAGCGAGTGTGAGAATGAGGGTGAGAGCGAGGGTGAGAGCGAGCATGAGAGCAAGAGTGAGAGCGACGGTGGGAGCGAGGGTAAGAGCGAAGGTGAGGGTGAGAGTGAGAGTGAGAGTGTGGGTGAAATGTGAGAGATTGTGAGGGTAAGGATGAGAGTGAGGGTGAGAGTGAGAGTGAGAGTGAGAGTGAGAGTGAGAATGAGAGTGAGAGCAAAATGTTAGAGATTGTGAGAGATTGTGAGGGTGAGAGTGAGAGTGTGAGTGAGGATGAGGGCAAGGATGAGAGCGAGGGTGAGCGCGAGGGACAGTTTGAGACTGAGAGTGAGGGTGAAAGTGTGGGTGATTCAAGGTGAATGAGGGTGAGGGTGAGTGTGAGACTGAGTGTGAGACTGAGTGTGAGACTGAGGGTGACAGTGAGGGTGAGAATGAGACTGAGGGTGATGGTGAGGGTGACAGTGAGAGTGAGAGTGAGAATGAGGGTGAGAGAGTGAGTGTGAGGGTGAGAGAGTGAGGGTGAGAGTTTAGGTGAGAGACTAAGGGAGAGAGAGAGTGTTAGAGAGAGGGTGAGAGTGAGCGGGAGTGTGAGTGTGAGTGTGAGTGTGAGTGAGAGTGTGAGAGTGAGAGTGAGAGTGAAAGTGAGAGTGAGAGTGAGGGTGAGGGTGAGGGTGAGAGAGAGAGTGAGAATGAGCGTGAGAGAGTGGCGGTGAGGGTGAGAGTCATGGTGAGAGTCAGTGTGAGAGAGAGGGTGAGAGCGAGGGGGGAGAGCGAGGGTGAGAGTGAGAGCGAGGGTGGGAGTGAGGGTGAGAGCGAGGGTGAGGGTGAGAGTGAGAGTGAGTTTGAGAGTGAGAGTGAGAGTGAAATGTAAGAGATTGTGAGGGTGAGGGTGAGAGTGAGAGTGAGAGTGAGAGTGAGAGTGAGAGTGAGAATGAGAGTGAGAGTGAGGGTGAGGGTGAGAGAGAGAGTGAGATGAGAGTGAGAGAGTGACTGTGAGGGCGAGAGTCAGGGCGAGAGTCAGTGTGGGAGAGAGGGTGAGAGCGACGGTGAGAACGAGGGTGGGAGCAAGGGTGAGAGTGAGGGTGAGAATGAGAATGAGAATGAGAGTGAGAGTGAGAGTGAGAGTGAGAGTGAAATGTGGGAGATTGTGAGGGTGAGGGTGAGAGTGAGAGTGAGAGTGAGTGCGAGAGTGAGAGTGAGTGCGAAATGTTAGAGATTGTGAGAGATTGTGATGGTGAGAGTGAGATTCAGAGTGAGAGTGAGAGTGAGGATGAGGGCAAGGATGAGAGCGAGGGTGAGAGCGAGGGACAGTTTGAGAGTGAGAGTGAGGGTGAAAATGTGGGTGCGTGAAGGTGAATGAGGGTGAGTGTGAGACTGAGTGTGAGACTGAGGTTGAGACTGAGGGTGACAGTGAGGGTGAGGGTGAGAGTAAGGGTGAGGGTGAGGGTGAGGGTGAAAGTGAGAGTGAGAGTGAGAGTGAGGGTGAGGGTGAGTTTGAGGGTGAGGGTGAGGGTGAGGGTGAGGGTGAAGGTGAAGGTGAGGGTGAGGGTGAGAGGGAGAGAGTGAGAGAGTGAGAGTGAGAGTGAGAGTGAGGGTGAAAGTGATGGTGAGAGTGAGGGTGAGAGTCAGGGTGAGAGTGAGAGTGAGGGTGAGAGTGAGAGTGAGAGTGAGCATGAGCGAGAGCGAGAGCGAGAGCGAGAGCGAGAGTGAGAGTGAGATTGAGAGTGAGAGTGAGAGTGTGAGGGTGAGATAGAGGGTAAGAGAGAGGGTAAGAGAGAGCGTGAGCATGAGCGTTAGCATGAGTATGAGAGTGAGAGTAAGATTGAGAGTACGTGTGAATGTGAGCATGAGTATGAGAGTGAGAGTGAGAGTAAGTGTGAATGTGAGAGTGAGAGTGAAAGTGAAAGTGAGAGTGAGAGTGTGTGAGAGAGAATGAGAGTGTAAAATGAGTGAGAGTAATTGAGAGTAAGAGTGAGTAACACTGAGAGAGTGAGAGAGAGTGAGTGAGAGTGATTGATGGAGAGAGAGAAAGATTGGGAGAGAGATTGACTGAGTGTGAGATTGAGTGAGAGAGATTGAGATTGAGAGTCAGATTGAGCTGGAGAGCGAGGGTGAGAGTGAGAGTGACGGTGAAGGTGAGGGTTAGTGTGAGAGTGAGAGTGAGAGTATGAGGGTAAGAGCGTGGGTGAGAGTGAGGGTGAGAGCGAGGGTGAGAGCGAGGGTGAGAGCGAGGGTGAGGATGAGGATGAGGTTGGGAGCGAGGTTGAGAGCAAGGGTGAGAGCGAGGGCGAGAGCAAGGGTGAGAGCGTGGGTGAGAGCGAGGATGAGAGCGAAGGTGAGCGGGAAGGTGAGAGGGAAGGTGAAAGCGAGGGTGAGAGCAAGGGTGAGAGCGAGGGTGAGAGTGAGGGGGAGAGCGAGGGGGAGAGTGACGGTGAGAGTGAGGGTGAGGGTGAGAGTGTGGGTGAGTGTGAGGGTGAGAGTGAGAGCGAAATGGGAGAGATTGTGAGGGTGAGGGAAGGGTGAGGATAAGGGTGAGGGTGAGAGTGAGAGTGAGGTTGAGGGTGAGAGTGAGGCTGAGAGAGCGAGAGAGGGAGGGTCAGATTTAGGGTGAGATTGACAGTGAGAGTAAAAGTGAGAGTGAGGGTGAGGGTGAGAGTGAGGGTGAGGGAGAGGGTGAGGTTGAGAATGAGGGTGAGAGTGGGAGGGAGATTGAGAGTGAGGTGATGGTGATGGCGACGTTGCGGGTAAGGGCGAGGGTGTGGGTGAGGGTGAGAGTGAGAGTGAGAGTGAGGGTGAGGGTGAGGGTGAGGGTGAGAGTGAGAGTGAGAGTGAGAGTGGGAGTCAGGGTTAGAGAGAGGGTGAGAGAGAGGGTGAGAGAGAGGGTGAGAGAGAGGGTGAGAGATAGGGTAAGAGATAGGGTGAGAGAGAGGGAGAGAGTGAGCGTGAGCATGAGTGTGAGCGTGACAGTGAGCGTGAGAGTGAGCATGAGCATGATTGTGAGCATGAGCATGAGCGTGAGCATGAGAGTGAGTGTGAGCGTGAGAGTTAGAGTGAGAGTGAGAGTGAGCGTGAGCATGAGAGTGAGCGTGAGCATGAGAGAGAGCGTGAGCATGAGTGTGAGTATGAGTGTGAGCATGAGAATGAGCATGAGAGTGAGCGTGAGAGTAAGCATGAGCGCGAGTGTGAGTGTGAGCATGAGAATGAGCATGTGAGTGAGAGTGAGAGTGAGCGTGAGCATGAGCGTGAGGCTGAGGTTGAGGCTGAGGCCGAGGGTGAGGTTGAGGCTGAGGCCGAGGGTGAGGGTGAGGGTAATTGTGAGCGTGAGAGTGAGATTGTGGGTGAGAGTCAGGGTAAGAGTCAGGGTGAGAGACAGGGTGAGACAGAGGGTGAGAGAGAGGGTGAGAGTGATGGTGGGTGAGGGTGAGTGAGAGTGAGAGTGAAAGTGAGAGTGAGAGTGAGAGTGAGGGTGAGGCTGAGGGTGAGAGTGCGAGGGAGAGGGAGATTGAGAGTGAAGGTTACAGTGAGGGTGAGTGTGAGTGTGCGGGTGAGGATGAGGGTGAGGGTGAGTGTGAGGGTGAGGGTGAGAGTGCGAGGGAGAGGGAGATTGAGAGTGAAGGTTACACTGAGGATGAGGGTGAGGATGAGTGTGAGGGTGAGTGAGAGTGAGATTTATAGTGACGTGATGGTGATAGTGATGGCAATGGTCCAGTTGAGGGCGAGGGTGTCTGTGTGAGTGTATTTGAGAGTGAGAGTGAGAGTGTGAGAGTGAGAGTGAGGGTGAGGGTGAGGTTGAGTGAGGGAGAGAGTGAGAGTGAGAGTGAGATCTAGAGTGCGGTGGTGGGGAAGGCGCCGGTGTGGGTGAGGGCGAGGGTGTGGGTGAGGGCGAGGGTGTGGGTGAGGGCGAGGGTGTGGGTGAGGATGAGAGTGAGAGTGAGAGTGAGAGTGAGAGTGAGAGTGAAAGTGAGGGTGAGAGTGAGGGCAAGAGTGAGAGTGAGAGTGACGGTGAGGGTGACGGTCAGGGTGAGGGTGAGGGTGAGAGTGAGAGTGAGAGTGAGGGTGAGAGATGTGAGGGTGAGAGCGCGGGTGCGAGTGAACGTGAGAGTGAGTGTGAGAGTGAGGGTGAGGATCAGGATGAGAGTGAGGGTGAGGGTGAGAGTGAGGGTGAGAGTGAGAGGGAAATGTGAGAGATTGTGAGGGTGAGGGAAGGGTGAGGTTAAGGGTGAGGTTGAGAGTGAGAGTGAGGTTGAGGGTGAGAGTGATGCTGAGAGAGGGAGAGTGAGAGTGTCAGATTTAGGGTGAGATTGACAGTGAGAGTGAGAGTGAGGGTGAGGGTGAGGGTGAGGGTGAGTGTGAGAGTGAGGGGGAGATTGAGAGTGAAGGTTACAGTGAGGGTGAGGGCGAGATTGAGTGAGGGTGAGAGTGAGAGTGAGATTCAGAGTGAGGTGATGGTGATGGTGATGGCGACGTTGCGGGTAAGTGCGAGGGTGTGGGTGAGGATGAGAGTGCGGGTGAGGGTGAGCGTGAGGGTGAGAGTGAGAGTGAGAGTGAAAGTGAGAGTGAGAGTGAGAGTGAGAGAGAGAGTGAGAGAGAGTGTCAGGGTGATAGAGAAGGTGAGAGGGAGGGTGAGAGAGAGGGTGAGAGAGAGGGTGAGAGAGAGGGTGAGAGAGAGGGTGAGAGAGAGGGTGAGAGATAGGGTGAGATAGAGGGTGAGAGATAGGGTGAGAGTGAGGGAGAGAGTGAGCGTGAGCGTGAGTGTGAGCATGACAGTGAGCGTGAGAGTGAGCATGAGAGTGAGCATGAGCGTGAGCGTGAGAGTGAGGATGAGAGTGAGAGTGAGCATGAGAGTGAGAGTGAGCGTGAGGGTGAGGGTAATGGTGAGGGTGAGAGTGAGATTGTGGGTGAGAGTCAGGGTAAGAGTCAGGGTGAGAGACAGGGTGAGAGACAGGGTGAGAGACAGGGTGAGAGAACGGGTGAGAGTGAAGGTTGGTGAGTGTGAGTGAGTGAGAGTGAGAGTGAGAGTGAGAGTGACAGTGAGTGTGAGGGTGAGGCTGAGGGTGAGAGTGCGAGGGAGAGGGAGATTGAGAGTGAAGTTTACAGTGAGGGTGAGTGTGAGGGTAAGGGTGAGAGTGTGAGGGAGAGGGAGATTGAGAGTGAAGTTTACAGTGAGGGTGAGGGTGAGTGTGAGTGTGAGGGTGAGGGTGAGAGTGCGAGGGAGAGGAAGATTGAGAGTGAAGGTTACACTGAAGATGAGGGCGAGAGTGAGCGTGAGGGTGAGTGAGAGTGAGATTTATAGTGATGTGATGGTGATGGTGATGGCAACAGTCCAGGTGCTGGCCAGGGTGTGGGTGTGAGAGTGAGAGTGAGAGTGAGAGTGAGAGTTTGAGAGTGAGAGTGAGGGTGAGGGTGAGGGTGAGGTTGAGTGAGGGAGAGAGTGAGAGTGAGAGTGAGATCTAGAGTGCGGTGATGGGAATGGCGCCGGTGTGGGTGAGGGCGAGGGTGTGGGTGAGGATGAGAGTGAGAGTGAGAGTGAGAGTGAGAGTGAGAGTGAGAGTGTGAGAGTGAGAGTGAGAGTGAGGGTGAGGGTGAGAGTGAGGGTGAGAGTGAGAGTGACGGTGAGGGTGACGGTCAGTGTGAGGGTGAGGGTGCGAGTGAGAGTGAGAGTGAGGGTGAGAGTGTGAGGGTGAGAGCGCAGGTGAGAGTGAGGGTGAGAGCGAGTGTGAGAGCAAGGCAGAGGATGAGGATGAGTTTGAGAGGGTGAGAGCGAGGGTGAGAGCGAGGGTGAGAGGGAAGGTGAAAGCGAGTGTGAGAGTGAGGGTGAGAGCGAAGGGAGAGAGTGAGGGTGAGAGTGAGGGTGAGGGTGAGTGAGGTTGAGAGTGAGGGTGAGAGTGAGAGGGAAATGTGAGAGATTGTGAGAGATTGTGAGGGTGAGGGAAGGGTGAGGGTAAGGGTGAGGGTGAGAGTGAGAGTGAGAGTGAGGTTGAGGGTGAGAGTGAGGCTGAGAGAGGGAGGGTCAGATTAAGGGTTTGATTGACAGTGAGAGTAAGAGAGAGAGTGAGGGTGAGGCTGTGAGTGAGGGTGAGGGAGAGGGTGAGGGTGAGAATGAGGGTGAGAATGAGGCTGAGAATGAGGGTGAGAGTGAGAGTGAGGGTGAGGCTGAGGGAGAGTGAGGGTGAGGGTGAGGGTGAGGGTGATGGTGAGAGTGAGAGGGAGATTGAGAGTGAAGGTTACATTGAGGGTGAGGGCGAGAGTGAGAGTGAGATTTAGAGCGAGGTGATGGTGATGGCGACATTGCGGGTAAGTGCGGGGGTGTGGGTGAGGATGAGAGTGCGGGAGAGGGTGAGACTGAGAGTGAGAGTGAGAGTGAGAGTGAGAGTGAGAGAGAGAGAGAGAGTCAGGGTGATAGAGAGGGTGAGAGATAGGGTGACAGAGAGGGTGAGAGAGAGGGTGAGAGAGACGGTGAGTGATAGGGTGAGATAGAGGGTGAGAGATAGGGTGAGAGAGAGGGAGAGAGTGAGCGTGAGCATGAGTGTGAGCGTGACAGTGAGTGTGAGAGTAGAGCATGAGAGTGAGCATGAGCGTGAGCGTGAGCATGAGCATGAGCATGAGTGTGAGCGTGAGAGTGAGTATGAGAGTGAGAGTGAGCGTGAGGGTGAGAGTGATAGTGAGCATGAGAGTGAGAGTGAGCATGAGGCTGAGGCTGAGGCTGAGGCTGAGGGTGAGCGTGAGGGTAATGGTGAGGGTGAGAGTGAGATTGTGGGTGAGAGTCAGGGTAAGAGTCAGGGTGAGAGAAAGGGTGAGACAGAGGGTGAGAATGATGGTGGGTGAGGGTGAGTGAGAGTGAGAGTGAGAGTGAGGGTGAGGCTGAGAGAGAGAGTACGAGGGAGAGGGAGATTGAGAGTGAAGGTTACACTGAGGATGAGGGTGAGGGTTAGTGTGAGGGTGAGTGACAGTGAGATTTATAGTGACGTGATGGTGATGGCAACGGTCCGGGTGAGGGCGAGGGTGTGTGTGTGTGAATGTATGTGAGAGTGAGAGTGAGAGTGAGAGTGTGAGAGTGAGAGTGAGGGTGAGGGTGAGGGTGAGGTTGAGTTAGGGAGAGAGTGAGAGTGAGAGTGAGATCTAGAGTGCGGTGATGCGGATGGCACGGGTGTGGGTCAGGATGAGAGTGAGAGTGAGAGTGAGAGTGAGAGTGAGAGTGAGAGTGAGGGTGAGAGTGAGGGTGAGAGTGAGAGTGATGGTGAGGGTGATGGTCAGGATGAGGGTAAGGGTGAGAGTGAGAGTGAGGGTGAGAGTGTGTGGGTGAGAGCGCAGGTGAGAGTGAGGGTGAGAGCGAGTGTGAGAGTGAGGGTGAGGATGAGGATGAGGTTGAGAGCGAGGGTGAGAGCGAGGATGAGAGCAACGTGAGAGCGAGGGGTGAGAGCGAGGGTGAGAGTAAGGGTGAGAGCGAGAGTGAGAGCGAGGGTGAGAGTGAAGGTGAGAGCGAAGGTGAAAGCGAGGGTGAGAGCGAGGGGGAGAGTGAGGGTGAGGGTGAGGGTGAGGGTGAGGGTGAGAGTGAGGGTGAGAGTGAGAGGGAAAAGTGAGAGATTGTGAGTGATTGTGAGGGTGAGGGAAGGGTGAGGGTAATGGTGAGGCTGAGAGTGAGAGTGAGGTTGAGGGTGAGAGTGAGGCTGAGAGAGGGAGAGAGGGAGTGTCAGATTTAGGGTGAGACTGACAGTGAGGGTAAGAGTGAGACTGAGGGTGTGGGTGTGAGTGAGAGTGAGAGTGAGGGTGAGGGTGAGGGAGAGGGTGAGGGTGAGGGTGAGAATGAGGTTGAGAGTGAGAGTGAGAGTGAGAGTGAGAGTGAGAGTGAGGGTGAGGGTGAGGGAGTCGGTGAGGGTGAGAATGAGGGTGAGAGTGAGAGTGAGAGTGAGGGTGAGGCTGAGGGAGAGTGAGAGTGAGACTGAGAGTGAGGGTGAGGGTGAGGGTGAGGGTGAGGGTGAGGGTGAGAGGGAGATTGAGAGTGAGATTTAGAGTAAAGTGATGGTGATGGCGACTTTGCGGGTAAGTGCGGGGGTATGGGTAAGGGTGAGAGTGCGGGTGAGGGTGAAAGTGAGAGTGAGAGTGAGAGTGAGAGTGAGAGTGAGATTGTGAGTGAGTGTGAGAGTGAGAGAGAGAGTCAGGGTGAGAGAGAGGGTGAGAGAGAGGGTGAGAGAGAGGGTGAGAGAGAGGATGAGAGAGAGGGTGAGAGAGAGGGTGAGAGATAGGGTGAGATAGAGGGTGAGATAGAGGGTGAGATAGAGGGTGAGATAGAGGGTGAGAGATAGGGTGAGAGAGAGGGAGAGAGTGAGCGTGGGCGTGAGTGTGAGCGCGACAGTGAGCGTGAGAGTGAGCATGAGCGTGATCATGAGCAGGAGCATGTGCGTGAGCGTGAGCATGAGCAGGAGCATGTGCGTGAGCGTGAGCATGAGAGTGAGAGTGAGCATGGGAGTAAGAGTAAGAGTGAGAGTGAGAGTGAGAGTGAGAGTGAGCGTGAGCGTGAACGTCAGCATGAGCCGTGAGCGTGAGCGTGAGAGTGAGAGTGAGAGTGAAGCTGAGGCTGAGGGTGAGGGTGAGGGTGAGGGTAATGGTGAGGATGAGAGTGAGATTGTGGGTGAGAGTCAGGGTAAGAGTCAGGGTGACAGAAATGGTGAGACAGACGGTGAGAGAGAGAGGGTGAGAGAGAGCGTGAGTGTGAAGGTGGGTGAGGGTGAGTGAGAGTGAGAGTGAGAGTGAGGGTGAGGCTGAGAGTGAGAGTGCGAGGGAGAGGGATATTGAGAGTGAAAGTTACACTGAGGATGAGGGTTAGGGTGAGTGAGAAGGTGAGTGAGAGTGAGATTTATAGTGATGTGATGGTGATGGTGAAGGCGACGGTCCGGGTGAGGGCGAGTGTGTGGGTGTGAGTGTATGTGAGAGTGAGAGTGAGAGTGTGAGAGAGGGTGAGAGTGAGGGTGAGAGTGAGGGTGAGGGTGAGAGTGAGGGTGAGAGTGAGAGCGAAATGCGAGAAATTGTGAGAGATTATTAGGGTGAGGGAAGGGTGTGGGTAAGGGTGAGAGTGAGAGTGAGAGTGAGAGTGAGAGTGAGAGTGAGAGTGAGATTGTGAGTGAGATTGTGAGTGAGTGTGAGAGTGAGACAGAGAGTCAGGGTGATAGTGAGGGTGAGAGAGAGGGTGAGAGAGAGGGTGAGAGAGAGGATGAGAGAGAGGGTGAGAGAGAGGGTGAGATAGAGGGTGAGATAGAGGGTGAGAGAGAGGATGAGAGAGAGGGTGAGAGAGAGGATGAGAGATAGGGTGAGATAGAGGGTGAGATAGAGGGTGAGATAGAGGGTGAGATAGAGGGTGAGAGATAGGGTGAGAGAGAGGGAGAGAGTGAGCGTGGGCGTGAGTGTGAGCGCGACAGTGAGCGTGAGAGTGAGCATGAGCGTGATCATGAGCAGGAGCATGTGCGTGAGCGTGAGCATGAGCAGGAGCATGTGCGTGAGCGTGAGCATGAGAGTGAGAGTGAGCATGGGAGTAAGAGTAAGAGTGAGAGTGAGAGTGAGAGTGAGCGTGAGCTGTGAACGTCAGCATGAGCGTGAGCGTGAGCGTGAGAGTGAGAGTGAGAGTGAAGCTGAGGCTGAGGGTGAGGGTGAGGGTGAGGGTAATGGTGAGGGTGAGAGTGAGATTGTGGGTGAGAGTCAGGGTAAGAGTCAGGGTGACAGAAATGGTGAGACAGACGGTGAGAGAGAGAGGGTGAGAGAGAGGGTGAGTGTGAAGGTGGGTGAGGGTGAGTGAGAGTGAGAGTGAGAGTGAGGGTGAGGCTGAGAGTGAGAGTGCGAGGGAGAGGGATATTGAGAGTGAAAGTTACACTGAGGATGAGGGTTAGGGTGAGTGAGAAAGTGAGTGAGAGTGAGATTTATAGTGATGTGATGGTGATGGTGAAGGCGACGGTCCGGGTGAGGGCGAGTGTGTGGGTGTGAGTGTATGTGAGAGTGAGAGTGAGAGTGTGAGAGAGGGTGAGAGTGAGGGTGAGAGTGAGGGTGAGGGTGAGAGTGAGGGTGAGAGTGAGAGCGAAATGTGAGAAATTGTGAGAGATTATTAGGGTGAGGGAAGGGTGTGGGTAAGGGTGAGGGTGAGAGTGAGAGTGAGAGTGAGAGTGAGAGTGAGAGTGAGATTGTGAGTGAGTGTGAGAGTGAGACAGAGAGTCAGGGTGATAGTGAGGGTGAGAGAGAGGGTGAGAGAGAGGGTGAGAGAGAGGATGAGAGAGAGGGTGAGAGAGAGGGTGAGATAGAGGGTGAGATAGAGGGTGAGATAGAGGGTGAGAGATAGGGTGAGAGAGAGGGAGAGAGTGAGCGTGGGCATGAGTGTGAGCGCGACAGTGAGCGTGAGAGTGAGCATGAGCGTGATCATGAGCAGGAGCATGTGCGTGAGCGTGAGCATGAGCAGGAGCATGTGCGTGAGCGTGAGCATGAGAGTGAGAGTGAGCATGGGAGTAAGAGTAAGAGTGAGAGTGAGAGTGAGAGAGAGAGTGAGCGTGAGCGTGAACGTCAGCATGAGCGTGAGCGTGAGCGTGAGAGTGAGAGTGAGAGTGAAGCTGAGGCTGAGGGTGAGGGTGAGGGTGAGGGTAATGGTGAGGGTGAGAGTGAGATTGTGGGTGAGAGTCAGGGTAAGAGTCAGGGTGACAGAAATGGTGAGACAGACGGTGAGAGAGAGAGGGTGAGAGAGAGGGTGAGAGTGAAGGTGGGTGAGGGTGAGTGAGAGTGAGAGTGAGAGTGAGGGTGAGGCTGAGAGTGAGAGTGCGAGGGAGAGGGATATTGAGAGTGAAAGTTACACTGAGGATGAGGGTTAGGGTGAGTGAGAAGGTGAGAGAGAGTGAGATTTATAGTGATGTGATGGTGATGGTGAAGGCGACGGTCCGGGTGAGGGCGAGGGTGTGGGTGTGAGTGTATGTGAGAGTGAGAGTGAGAGTGTGAGAGAGGGTGAGAGTGAGGGTGAGAGTGAGGGTGAGGGTGAGAGTGAGGGTGAGAGTGAGAGTGAAATGTGAGAGATTGTGAGAGATTATTAGGGTGAGGGAAGGGTGTGGGTAAGGGTGAGGGTGAGAGTGAGAGTGAGGTTGAGGGTGAGATTGAGGCTGAGAGAGGGAGAGAGGGAGGGTGAGATTTAGGGCGAGATTGACAGTGAGAGTAAGAGTGAGAGTGAGGGTGAGGGTGAGAGTGAGAGTGAGAGTGAGGGTGAGGGTGAGGGAGAGGGTGAGGATGAGAATGTGGGTGAGAGTGAGAGTGAGAGTGAGGGTGAGGCTGAGGGAGAGTGAGAGTGAGGGTGAGGGTGAGAGTGAGAGGGAGATTGAGGTTGAAGGTTACAGTGAGGGTGAGGGCGAGGGTGAGTGAGGGTGCGAGTGAGAGTGAGATTTAGAGTGAGGTGATGGTGATGGCGACGTTGCGGGTAAGTGCGAGGGTGAGAGTGCGGGGTGACGGTGAGAGTGAGAGTGAGAGTGAGAGTGAGAGTGAGAGTGAGAGTGAGAGTGAGAGTCAGGGTGAGAGAGAGGGTGAGAGAGAGGGTTAGAGAGAGGGTGAGCAAGAGGGAGAGAATTAGCGTGAGCATGAGTGTGAGCGTGACAGTGAGCGTGAGAGTGAGCATTAGCGTGAGCATGAGCATGAGCATGAGCGTGAGAGTGAGAGTGAGAGTGAGCGTGAGCGTGAGTGTGAGAGAGAGAGTGAGAGTGAGAGTGAGAGTGAGCGTGAGCGTGAGAGTGAGCATGAGCGTGAGAATGAGCATGAGCATGAGAGTGAGAGTGAGAGTGAGAGTGAGAGTGAGAGTGAGCGTGAGCATGAGTGTGAGGCTGAGGCTGAGGCTGAGGGTGAGGGTGAGGTTGACGGTGAGGGTGAGGGTGAGGGTAATGATGAGCATGAGAGTGAGATTGTGGGTGAGAGTCAGGGTAAGAGTCAGTGTGAGAGAGAGGGTGAGACAGAGGGTGAGAGAGAGGGTGAGAGTGAAGGTGGGTGAGGGTGAGTGAGAGTGAGAGTGAGGGTGAGGCTGAGGGTGAGAGTGCGAGTGAGAGGGAGATTGAGAGTGAAGGTTGCAGTAAGGTTGAGGGTGAGTGTGAGGGTGAGGGTGAGTGTGAGCGTGAGTGAGACTGAGATTTATAGTGACGTGATGGTGATGGCGATGGTCTGGGTGAGTGCGAGTGTGTGGGTGTGAGTGTATTTGAGAGTGAGAGTGTGAGAGTGAGGGTGAGGGTGAGGTTGAGTGAGGGAGAGAGTGAGAGTGAGAGTGAGATTTAGAGTGTAGTGATGGGGATGGCGGCGGTGTAGGTGAGGGCAAGGGTGTGGGTGAGGATGAGATTGAGAGTGAGAGTGAGAATGAGAGTGAGAGTGAGAGTGAGAGTGAAAGTGAGAGTGAGGGTGAGTGTGAGGATGAGAGAGAGGGTGAGAGAGAGGGTGAGAGAGAGGGAGAGAGTGAGGGTGAGACCGAGAGGGAGTGCGAGGGTGAGAGTGAGGATGAGGGTGAGAGTGAGGGTGAGAGTGAGGGTGAGAGTGAGAGCGAAATGTGAGAGATTGTGAGAGATTGTGAGGGTGAGGGGAGCGTGAGGGTAAGGGTGAGGGTGAGCGTGAGAGTGAGGTTGAGGGTGAGAGTGAGGTTGAGAGAAGGAGAGAGGGAGGGTCAGACTTAGGATGAGATTGACAGTGAGAGTAAGAGAGAGAGTGAGAGTGAGCGTGAGAGTGAGAGTGAGAGTGAGGGTGAGGGAGAGGGTGAGGGTGAGGGTGAGAATGAGGGTGAGGGTGAGTATGAGGGTGAGAGTGAGAGTGAGATTGCGGGTGAGAGTGAGGGTGAGGGTGAGGCTGAGGTAGTGTGAGAGTGAGGGCGAGCGTGAGGGTGGGGGTGAGGGTGAGAGAGAGGGTGAGAGAGAAAATGAGAGATAGGGTGAGAGAGAGAGAGTGAGCGTGAGTGTGAGCGTGAGTGTGAGCGTGACAGTGAGCGTGAGAGTGAGCATGAGCATGATTGTGAGCATGAGCATAAGCATGAGGGTGAGCCTGAGCTTGAGAGTGAGCGTGAGAGTGAGCTTGAGAGTGAGAGTGAGAGTGAGAGTGAGCGTGAGCATGAGCATGATAGTGAGCGTGAGAGTGAGTGTGAGTGTGAGAATGAGCATGAGAGTGAGCGTGAGAGTGTGCCTGAGTATGAGTGTGAGAGTGAGTGTGAGCATGAGCGTGAGGCTGAGGCTGAGGATGAGGCTGAGGCTGAGGGTGAGGGTGAGGGTAATGGTGAGGGTGAGAGTGAGATTGTGGGAGAGAGTCAGGGTAAGGGTCAGGGTGAGAGAGAGGGTGAGACAGAGGGTGACAGAGATGGTGAGCGTGAAGGTGGGTGAGTGAGAGTGAGAGTGAGAGTGAGAGTGAGGGTGAGGGTGAGGCTGAGGGTGAGAGTGCGAGGGAGAGGGAGATTGAGAGTGAAGTTACAGTGAGGGTGAGGGTGAGGTTGAGTGTGAGGGTGAGGGTGAGAGTGCGAGAAAGAGGGAGATTGAGAGTGAAGGTTACACTGAGGATAAGGGTGAGGGTGAGTGAGAGGGTGAGTGAGAGTGAGGGTGAGGGTGAGAGTGAGAGGGAGATTGAGAGTGAAGGTTACAGTGAGGGTGAGGGCCAGGGTGAGTGAGGGTGAGAGTGAGAGTGAGAGTGAGAGTGATAGATTGGGTGAGAGAGAGGGTGAGAGAGAGGGTGAGAGATAGGGTGAGCGAGAGGGAGAGAATGAGCGTGAGCGTGAGTGTGAGCGTGACAGTGGGCGTGAGCGTGAGCGTGAGTGTGAGCATGAGCGTGAGCGTGAGCGTGAGAGTGAGAGTGAGCGTGAGCATGAGCGTGAGAGTGAGAGTGAGCGTGAGAGTGAGCGTGAGCCTGAGCATGAGAGTGAGCGTGAGCATGAGTGTGAGAATGAGCATGAGAGTGAGCATGAGAGTGAGTGTGAGTATGAGTGTGAGAGTAAGCGTGAGCATGAGCGTTAGGCTGAGGCTGAGGGTGAGGGTGAGGTTGAGGGTGAGGGTGAGGGTAATGGTGAGTGTGATAGTGAGATTGTGGGTGAGAGTCAGTGTCAGAGTCAGGGTGAGAGACAGAGGGTGAGAGTGAAGGTGGGTGAGGGTGAGTGAGTGAGAGTGAGAGTGAGGGTGAGGGTGAGGGTGAGAGTGCGAGGGAGAGGGAGATTGAGTGAAGGTTACAGTGAGGGAGAGGGTGAGTGTGAGGGTGAGGGTGAGAGTGCCAGGGAGAGGGAGATTGAGAGTGAAGATTAAACTGAGGATGAGGGTGAGGGTGAGTGTGAGGGTGAGTGAGAGTGAGATTTATAGTGACGTGATGGTGATGGTGATAGCGACGGTCTGGGTGAGGGCGAGGGTGTGGGTGTGAGTGTATGTGAGAGTGAGAGTGAGAGTGTGAGAGTGAGGGTGAGGGTGAGGTTGAGTGAGGGAGAGAGTGAGAGTGAGAGTGAGATTTAGAGTGCAGTGATGGGGATGGCGGCGGTGTGGCTGAGGGCAAGGGTGTGGGTGAGGATGAGAGGGAGAGTGAGAGAGAGTGAGAGTGAGAGTGAGAGTGAGGGTGAGGGTGAGGGTGAGGGTGAGGGTGAGTGTGAGCATGAGTGAGAGTGAGATTTATAGTGACATGATGGTGATGGCGATGCTCTGGGTGAGGGCGAGTGTGTGGGTGTGAGTGTATTTGAGAGTGAGAGTGTGAGAGTGAGGGTGAGGGTGAGGTTGAGTGAGGGAGAGAGTGAGAGTGAGAGTGAGATTTAGAGTGTAGTGATGGGGATGGCGGCGGTGTGGCTGTCGGCGAGGGTGTGGTTGAGGATGAGATTGAGAGTGAGAGTGAGAATGAGAGTGAGAGTGAAAGTGAAAGTGAGAGTGAGGGTGAGTGTGAGGATGAGAGAGAGGGTGAGAGAGAGGGAGAGAGTGAGGGTGAGACCGAGGGGGAGTGTGAGGGTGAGAGTGAGGGTGAGGGTGAGAGTGAGGGTGAGAGTGAGGGTGAGAGTGAGAGCGAAATGTGAGAGATTGTGAGCGTGAGGGGAGTGTGAGGGTAAGGGTGAGGGTGAGCGTGAGAGTGAGGTTGAGGGTGAGAGTGTGGTTGAGAGAAGGAGAGAGGGAGGGTCAGACTTAGGGTGAGATTGACAGTGAGAGTAAGAGAGAGAGTGAGGGTGAGGGTGGGGGTGAGGGTGAAGGTGAGAGAGAGGTTGAGAGAGAGCATGAGAGATAGGTGAGAGAGAGAGAGAGTGAGCATGAGCGTGAGTGTGAGAGTGAGAGAGTGAGAGTGAGAGTGAGAGTGAGAGTGAGAGTGAGAGTGAGAGTGAGAGTGAGAGTGAGAGAGAGAGACTGAGAGTGAGATGAGCGTGAGCGTGAGCGAGAGCGAGAGCGAGCGCGAGCGAGAGCGAGAGTGAGAGTGAGGGTGAGGGTGAGGGTGAGAGTGAGAGTGACAGTGAGGGTGAGAGTGTGAGGATGAGAGCGCGGGTGAGAGTGAGGGTGAGAGCGAGGGTGAGAGCGAGGGTGAGGATGAGGATGAGGTTGAGAGCGAGGGTGAGAGCGAGGGTGAGAGCGAGGGTGAGAGCGAGGGTGAGAACGAGGGTGAGAACGAGGGTGAGAACGAGGGTGAGAACGAGGGTGAGAGCGATGGTGAGAGCGAGGGTGAGATTGAGAGTGAGAGAGAGGGTGAGAGAGAGGGTGAGAGCGAAGGTGAGAGGGAAGATGAGAGGGAAGGTGAAAGCGAGGCTGAGAGCGAGAGTGAGAGAGAGGGTGAGAGAGAGGGTGAGAGAGAGGGAGAGAGTGAGGGTGAGACCAAGGGGGAGTGTGAGGGTGAGAGTGAGGGTGAGGGTGAGAGTGAGGGTGAGAGTGAGGGTGAGAGTGAGAGCGAAATGTGAGAGATTGTGAGAGATTGTGAGGGTGAGGGGAGCGTGAGGGTAAGGGTGAGGGTGAGCGTGAGAGTGAGGTTGAGGGTGAGAGTGTGGTTGAGAGAAGGAGAGAGGGAGGGTCAGACTTACGGTGAGATTGACAGTGAGAGTATGAGAGAGAGTGAGGGTGAGCGTGAGAGTGAGAGTGAGGGTGAGGGAGAGGGAGAGGTTGAGGGTGAGGGTGAGTATGAGGGTGAGAGTGAGAGTGAGGTTGAGAGTGAGGGTGAGGGTGAGACTGAGGGATTGTGAGAGTGAGGGTGAGCGTGAGGGTGGGGGTGAGGGTGAGAGAGAGGGTGAGAGAGAAAATGAGAGATAGGGTGAGAGAGAGAGTGAGTGTGAGTGTGAGCGTGAGTGTGAGCGTGACAGTGAGTGTGAGAGTGAGCATGAGCGTGAGCATGAGCAGGAGCATGTGCGCCAGCGTGAGCATGAGAGTGTGCATGAGAGTGAGAGTGAGAGTGAGCATGAGCGTGAGCGTGAGCGTGAGCGTGACAGTGAGCATGAGAGTGAGCATGAGCATGATTGTGAGCATGAGCATAAGCATGAGGGTGAGCCTGAGCTTGAGAGTGAGCGTGAGAGTGAGAGTGAGAGTGAGAGTGAGCGTGAGCATGAGCATGATAGTGAGCGTGAGTGTGAGTGTGAGAATAAGCATGAGAGTGAGCGTGAGAGTGTGCCTGAGTATGAGTGTGAGAGTGAGTGTGAGCATGAGCGTGAGGCTGAGGCTGAGGATGAGGCTGAGGCTGAGGTTGAGGGTGAGGGTGAGGGTAATGGTGAGGGTGAGAGTGAGATTGTGGGAGAGAGTCAGGGTAAGGGTCAGGGTGAGAGAGAGGGTGAGACAGAGGGTGACAGAGAGGGTGAGAGTGAAGGTGGGTGAGGGTGAGTGAGAGTGAGAGTGAGAGTGAGGGTGAGGCTGAGAGTGAGAGTGCGAGGGAGAGGGAGATTGAGAGTGAAGGTTACACTGAGGATGAGGGTTAGGGTGAGTGAGAGGGTGAGTGAGAGTGAGATTTATAGTGACGTGATGGTGATGGTGATGGCGACGGTCCGGGTGAGGGCGAGGGTGTGGGTGTGAGTGTATGTGAGAGTGAGAGTGAGAGTGTGAGAGAGGGTGAGAGTGAGGGTGAGGGTGAGAGATTGTGAGAGATTATTAGGGTGAGGGAAGGGTGAGGGTAAGGGTGAGGGTGAGAGTGAGAGTGAGGTTGAGGGTGAGATTGAGGCTGAGAGAGGGAGAGAGGGAGGGTGAGATTTAGGGCGAGATTGACAGTGAGAGTAAGAGTGAGAGTGAGGGTGAGGGTGAGAGTGAGGGTGAGAGTGAGGGTGAGAGTGAGGGTGAGAGTGAGAGTGAGGGTGAGGGTGAGGGTGAGGGTGAGGGTGAGGGTGAGAGTGAGGGTGAGAGTGAGAGGGAAATGTGAGAGATTGTGAGTGATTGTGAGGGTGAGGGAAGGGTGAGGGTAATGGTGAGGCTGAGAGTGAGAGTGAGGTTGAGGGTGAGAGTGAGGCTGAGAGAGGGAGAGAGGGAGTGTCAGATTTAGGGTGAGACTGACAGTGAGGGTAAGAGTGAGACTGAGGGTGTGGGTGTGAGTGAGAGTGAGGGTGAGGGTGAGGGTGAGGGTGAGAATGAGGTTGAGAGTGAGAGTGAGAGTGAGAGTGAGAGTGAGGGTGAGGGTGAGGGAGTCGGTGAGGGTGAGAATGAGGGTGAGAGTGAGAGTGAGAGTGAGGTTGAGGCTGAGGGAGAGTGAGAGTGAGACTGAGAGTGAGGGTGAGGGTGAGGGTGAGGGTGAGAGGGAGAT
Organism: Isurus oxyrinchus; assembly: GCA_026770705.1. Taxonomy (NCBI): domain Eukaryota; kingdom Metazoa; phylum Chordata; class Chondrichthyes; order Lamniformes; family Lamnidae; genus Isurus; species Isurus oxyrinchus. The sequence continues at coordinate 117,553 of JANJGN010000668.1, forward strand.
TGAGAGTGAGATTTAGAGTAAAGTGATGGTGATGTCGACTTTGCGGGTAAGTGCGGGGGTATGGGTAAGGGTGAGAGTGCGGGTGAGGGTGAAAGTGAGAGTGAGAGTGAGAGTGAGAGTGAGAGTGAGATTGTGAGTGAGTGTGAGAGTGAGAGAGAGAGTCAGGGTGATAGAGAGGGTGAGAGAGAGGGTGAGAGAGAGGGTGAGAGAGAGGGTGAGAGAGAGGGTGAGAGAGAGGGTGAGAGATAGGGTGAGATAGAGGGTGAGATAGAGGGTGAGATAGAGGGTGAGATAGAGGGTGAGAGATAGGGTGAGAGAGAGGGAGAGAGTGAGCGTGGGCGTGAGTGTGAGCGCGACAGTGAGCGTGAGAGTGAGCATGAGCGTGATCATGAGCAGGAGCATATGCGTGAGCGTGAGCATGAGCAGGAGCATGTGCGTGAGCGTGAGCATGAGAGTGAGAGTGAGCATGGGAGTAAGAGTAAGAGTGAGAGTGAGAGTGAGAGTGAGAGTGAGCGTGAGCGTGAACGTCAGCATGAGCGTGAGCGTGAGCGTGAGAGTGAGAGTGAGAGTGAAGCTGAGGCTGAGGGTGAGGGTGAGGGTGAGGGTAATGGTGAGGGTGAGAGTGAGATTGTGGGTGAGAGTCAGGGTAAGAGTCAGGGTGACAGAAATGGTGAGACAGACGGTGAGAGAGAGAGGGTGAGAGAGAGGGTGAGAGTGAAGGTGGGTGAGGGTGAGTGAGAGTGAGGGTGAGAGTGAGGGTGAGGGTGAGAGTGAGGGTGAGAGTGAGGGTGAGAGTGAGAGCGAAATGTGAGAGATTGTGAGAGATTGTGAGGGTGAGGGGAGCGTGAGGGTAAGGGTGAGGGTGAGCGTGAGAGTGAGGTTGAGGGTGAGAGTGTGGTTGAGAGAAGGAGAGAGGGAGGGTCAGACTTACGGTGAGATTGACAGTGAGAGTATGAGAGAGAGTGAGGGTGAGCGTGAGAGTGAGAGTGAGGGTGAGGGAGAGGGAGAGGTTGAGGGTGAGGGTGAGTATGAGGGTGAGAGTGAGAGTGAGGTTGAGAGTGAGGGTGAGGGTGAGACTGAGGGATTGTGAGAGTGAGGGTGAGCGTGAGGGTGGGGGTGAGGGTGAGAGAGAGGGTGAGAGAGAAAATGAGAGATAGGGTGAGAGAGAGAGTGAGTGTGAGTGTGAGCGTGAGTGTGAGCGTGACAGTGAGTGTGAGAGTGAGCATGAGCGTGAGCATGAGCAGGAGCATGTGCGCCAGCGTGAGCATGAGAGTGTGCATGAGAGTGAGAGTGAGAGTGAGCATGAGCGTGAGCGTGAGCGTGAGCGTGACAGTGAGCATGAGAGTGAGCATGAGCGTGATCATGAGCAGGAGCATATGCGTGAGCGTGAGCATGAGCAGGAGCATGTGCGTGAGCGTGAGCATGAGAGTGAGAGTGAGCATGGGAGTAAGAGTAAGAGTGAGAGTGAGAGTGAGAGAGAGAGTCAGGGTGATAGAGAGGGTGAGAGAGAGGGTGAGAGAGAGGGTGAGAGAGAGGGTGAGAGAGAGGATGAGAGAGAGGGTGAGAGAGAGGGTGAGAGATAGGGTGAGATAGAGGGTGAGATAGAGGGTGAGATAGAGGGTGAGATAGAGGGTGAGAGATAGGGTGAGAGAGAGGGAGAGAGTGAGCGTGGGCGTGAGTGTGAGCGCGACAGTGAGCGTGAGAGTGAGCATGAGCGTGATCATGAGCAGGAGCATATGCGTGAGCGTGAGCATGAGCAGGAGCATGTGCGTGAGCGTGAGCATGAGAGTGAGAGTGAGCATGGGAGTAAGAGTAAGAGTGAGAGTGAGAGTGAGAGTGAGAGTGAGCGTGAGCGTGAACGTCAGCATGAGCGTGAGCGTGAGAGTGAGAGTGAGAGTGAAGCTGAGGCTGAGGGTGAGGGTGAGGGTGAGGGTAATGGTGAGGGTGAGGGTGAGATTGTGGGTGAGAGTCAGGGTAAGAGTCAGGGTGACAGAAATGGTGAGACAGACGGTGAGAGAGAGAGGGTGAGAGAGAGGGTGAGAGTGAAGGTGGGTGAGGGTGAGTGAGAGTGAGGGTGAGAGTGAGGGTGAGGGTGAGAGTGAGGGTGAGAGTGAGGGTGAGAGTGAGAGCGAAATGTGAGAGATTGTGAGAGATTGTGAGGGTGAGGGGAGCGTGAGGGTAAGGGTGAGGGTGAGCGTGAGAGTGAGGTTGAGGGTGAGAGTGTGGTTGAGAGAAGGAGAGAGGGAGGGTCAGACTTACGGTGAGATTGACAGTGAGAGTATGAGAGAGAGTGAGGGTGAGCGTGAGAGTGAGAGTGAGGGTGAGGGAGAGGGAGAGGTTGAGGGTGAGGGTGAGTATGAGGGTGAGAGTGAGAGTGAGGTTGAGAGTGAGGGTGAGGGTGAGACTGAGGGATTGTGAGAGTGAGGGTGAGCGTGAGGGTGGGGGTGAGGGTGAGAGAGAGGGTGAGAGAGAAAATGAGAGATAGGGTGAGAGAGAGAGTGAGTGTGAGTGTGAGCGTGAGTGTGAGCGTGACAGTGAGTGTGAGAGTGAGCATGAGCGTGAGCATGAGCAGGAGCATGTGCGCCAGCGTGAGCATGAGAGTGTGCATGAGAGTGAGAGTGAGAGTGAGCATGAGCGTGAGCGTGAGCGTGAGCGTGAGCGTGACAGTGAGCATGAGAGTGAGCATGAGCATGATTGTGAGCATGAGCATAAGCATGAGGGTGAGCCTGAGCTTGAGAGTGAGCGTGAGCGTGAGAGTGAGAGTGAGAGTGAGAGTGAGCGTGAGCATGAGCATGATAGTGAGCGTGAGTGTGAGTGTGAGAATAAGCATGAGAGTGAGCGTGAGAGTGTGCCTGAGTATGAGTGTGAGAGTGAGTGTGAGCATGAGCGTGAGGCTGAGGCTGAGGATGAGGCTGAGGCTGAGGTTGAGGGTGAGGGTGAGGGTAATGGTGAGGGTGAGAGTGAGATTGTGGGAGAGAGTCAGGGTAAGGGTCAGGGTGAGAGAGAGGGTGAGACAGAGGGTGACAGAGAGGGTGAGAGTGAAGGTGGGTGAGGGTGAGTGAGAGTGAGAGTGAGAGTGAGGGTGAGGCTGAGAGTGAGAGTGCGAGGGAGAGGGAGATTGAGAGTGAAGGTTACACTGAGGATGAGGGTTAGGGTGAGTGAGAGGGTGAGTGAGAGTGAGATTTATAGTGACGTGATGGTGATGGTGATGGCGACGGTCCGGGTGAGGGCGAGGGTGTGGGTGTGAGTGTATGTGAGAGTGAGAGTGAGAGTGTGAGAGAGGGTGAGAGTGAGGGTGAGGGTGAGAGATTGTGAGAGATTATTAGGGTGAGGGAAGGGTGAGGGTAAGGGTGAGGGTGAGAGTGAGAGTGAGGTTGAGGGTGAGATTGAGGCTGAGAGAGGGAGAGAGGGAGGGTGAGATTTAGGGCGAGATTGACAGTGAGAGTAAGAGTGAGAGTGAGGGTGAGGGTGAGAGTGAGGGTGAGAGTGAGGGTGAGAGTGAGGGTGAGAGTGAGGGTGAGGGTGAGGGTGAGGGTGAGAGTGAGGGTGAGAGTGAGAGGGAAATGTGAGAGATTGTGAGTGATTGTGAGGGTGAGGGAAGGGTGAGGGTAATGGTGAGGCTGAGAGTGAGAGTGAGGTTGAGGGTGAGAGTGAGGCTGAGAGAGGGAGAGAGGGAGTGTCAGATTTAGGGTGAGACTGACAGTGAGGGTAAGAGTGAGACTGAGGGTGTGGGTGTGAGTGAGAGTGAGGGTGAGGGTGAGGGTGAGGGTGAGAATGAGGTTGAGAGTGAGAGTGAGAGTGAGAGTGAGAGTGAGAGTGAGGGTGAGGGTGAGGGAGTCGGTGAGGGTGAGAATGAGGGTGAGAGTGAGAGTGAGAGTGAGGTTGAGGCTGAGGGAGAGTGAGAGTGAGACTGAGAGTGAGGGTGAGGGTGAGGGTGAGGGTGAGAGGGAGATTGAGAGTGAGATTTAGAGTAAAGTGATGGTGATGTCGACTTTGCGGGTAAGTGCGGGGGTATGGGTAAGGGTGAGAGTGCGGGTGAGGGTGAAAGTGAGAGTGAGAGTGAGAGTGAGAGTGAGATTGTGAGTGAGTGTGAGAGTGAGAGAGAGAGTCAGGGTGATAGTGAGGGTGAGAGAGAGGGTGAGAGAGAGGGTGAGAGAGAGGATGAGAGAGAGGGTGAGAGAGAGGGTGAGATAGAGGGTGAGATAGAGGGTGAGAGATAGGGTGAGAGAGAGGGAGAGAGTGAGCGTGGGCGTGAGTGTGAGCGCGACAGTGAGCGTGAGAGTGAGCATGAGCGTGATCATGAGCAGGAGCATGTGCGTGAGCGTGAGCATGAGCAGGAGCATGTGCGTGAGCGTGAGCATGAGAGTGAGAGTGAGCATGGGAGTAAGAGTAAGAGTGAGAGTGAGAGTGAGAGTGAGCGTGAGCGTGAACGTCAGCATGAGCGTGAGCGTGAGCGTGAGAGTGAGAGTGAGAGTGAAGCTGAGGCTGAGGGTGAGGGTGAGGGTGAGGGTAATGGTGAGGGTGAGAGTGAGATTGTGGGTGAGAGTCAGGGTAAGAGTCAGGGTGACAGAAATGGTGAGACAGACGGTGAGAGAGAGAGGGTGAGAGAGAGGGTGAGAGTGAAGGTGGGTGAGGGTGAGTGAGAGTGAGAGTGAGAGTGAGGGTGAGGCTGAGAGTGAGAGTGCGAGGGAGAGGGATATTGAGAGTGAAAGTTACACTGAGGATGAGGGTTAGGGTGAGTGAGAAGGTGAGAGAGAGTGAGATTTATAGTGATGTGATGGTGATGGTGAAGGCGACGGTCCGGGTGAGGGCGAGGGTGTGGGTGTGAGTGTATGTGAGAGTGAGAGTGAGAGTGTGAGAGAGGGTGAGAGTGAGGGTGAGAGTGAGGGTGAGGGTGAGAGTGAGGGTGAGAGTGAGAGTGAAATGTGAGAGATTGTGAGAGATTATTAGGGTGAGGGAAGGGTGTGGGTAAGGGTGAGGGTGAGAGTGAGAGTGAGGTTGAGGGTGAGATTGAGGCTGAGAGAGGGAGAGAGGGAGGGTGAGATTTAGGGCGAGATTGACAGTGAGAGTAAGAGTGAGAGTGAGGGTGAGGGTGAGAGTGAGAGTGAGAGTGAGGGTGAGGGTGAGGGAGAGGGTGAGGATGAGAATGTGGGTGAGAGTGAGAGTGAGAGTGAGGGTGAGGCTGAGGGAGAGTGAGAGTGAGGGTGAGGGTGAGAGTGAGAGGGAGATTGAGGTTGAAGGTTACAGTGAGGGTGAGGGCGAGGGTGAGTGAGGGTGTGAGTGAGAGTGAGATTTAGAGTGAGGTGATGGTGATGGCGACATTGCGGGTAAGTGCGAGGGTGAGAGTGCGGGTGACGGTGAGAGTGAGAGTGAGAGTGAGAGTGAGAGTGAGAGTGAGAGTCAGGGTGATAGAGAGGGTGAGAGAGAGGGTGAGAGAGAGGGTTAGAGAGATGGTGAGCGAGAAGGAGAGAATGAGCGTGAGCATGAGTGTGAGCATGACAGTGAGCGTGAGAGTGAGCATGAGCGTGAGCATGAGCATGAGCATGAGCGTGAGAGTGAGAGTGAGAGTGAGCGTGAGCGTGAGTGTGAGAGAGAGAGAGAGAGAGTGAGAGTGAGCGTGAGCGTGAGAGTGAGCATGAGCATGAGCGTGAGAATGAGCATGAGCATGAGAGTGAGAGTGAGAGTGAGAGTGAGAGTGAGCGTGAGCATGAGCGTGAGGCTGAGGCTGAGGCTGAGGGTGAGGGTGAGGTTGACGGTGAGGGTGAGGGTGAGGGTAATGATGAGCATGAGAGTGAGATTGTGGGTGAGAGTCAGGGTAAGAGTCAGTGTGAGAGAGAGGGTGAGACAGAGGGTGAGAGAGAGGGTGAGAGTGAAGGTGGGTGAGGGTGAGTGAGAGTGAGAGTGAGGGTGAGGCTGAGGGTGAGAGTGCGAGTGAGAGGGAGATTGAGAGTGAAGGTTGCAGTAAGGTTGAGGGTGAGTGTGAGGGTGAGGGTGAGTGTGAGCGTGAGTGAGAGTGAGATTTATAGTGACGTGATGGTGATGGCGATGGTCTGGGTGAGTGCGAGTGTGTGGGTGTGAGTGTATTTGAGAGTGAGAGTGTGAGAGTGAGGGTGAGGGTGAGGTTGAGTGAGGGAGAGAGTGAGAGTGAGAGTGAGATTTAGAGTGTAGTGATGGGGATGGCGGCGGTGTAGGTGAGGGCGAGGGTGTGGGTGAGGATGAGATTGAGAGTGAGAGTGAGAATGAGAGTGAGAGTGAGAGTGAGAGTGAAAGTGAGAGTGAGGGTGAGTGTGAGGATGAGAGAGAGGGTGAGAGAGAGGGTGAGAGAGAGGGAGAGAGTGAGGGTGAGACCGAGGGGGAGTGCGAGGGTGAGAGTGAGGGTGAGGGTGAGAGTGAGGGTGAGAGTGAGGGTGAGAGTGAGAGCGAAATGTGAGAGATTGTGAGAGATTGTGAGGGTGAGGGGAGCGTGAGGGTAAGGGTGAGGGTGAGCGTGAGAGTGAGGTTGAGGGTGAGAGTGAGGTTGAGAGAAGGAGAGAGGGAGGGTCAGACTTAGGATGAGATTGACAGTGAGAGTAAGAGAGAGAGTGAGAGTGAGCATGAGAGTGAGAGTGAGAGTGAGGGTGAGGGAGAGGGTGAGGGTGAGGGTGAGAATGAGGGTGAGGGTGAGTATGAGGGTGAGAGTGAGAGTGAGATTGCGGGTGAGAGTGAGGGTGAGGGTGAGGCTGAGGTAGTGTGAGAGTGAGGGCGAGCGTGAGGGTGGGGGTGAGGGTGAGAGAGAGGGTGAGAGAGAAAATGAGAGATAGGGTGAGAGAGAGAGAGTGATCGTTAGTGTGAGCGTGAGTGTGAGCGTGACAGTGAGCGTGAGAGTGAGCATGAGCATGATTGTGAGCATGAGCATAAGCATGAGGGTGAGCCTGAGCTTGAGAGTGAGCGTGAGAGTGAGCTTGAGAGTGAGAGTGAGAGTGAGAGTGAGCGTGAGCATGAGCATGATAGTGAGCGTGAGCGTGAGTGTGAGTGTGAGAATGAGCATGAGAGTGAGCGTGAGAGTGTGCCTGAGTATGAGTGTGAGAGTGAGTGTGAGCATGAGCGTGAGGCTGAGGCTGAGGATGAGGCTGAGGCTGAGGCTGAGGGTGAGGGTGAGGGTAATGGTGAGGGTGAGAGTGAGATTGTGGGAGAGAGTCAGGGTAAGGGTCAGGGTGAGAGAGAGGGTGAGACAGAGGGTGACAGAGATGGTGAGCGTGAAGGTGGGTGAGTGAGAGTGAGAGTGAGAGTGAGAGTGAGAGTGAAGGTGAGGGTGAGGCTGAGGGTGAGAGTGCGAGGGAGAGGGAGATTGAGAGTGAAGTTACAGTGAGGGTGAGGGTGAGGTTGAGTGTGAGGGTGAGGGTGAGAGTGCGAGAAAGAGGGAGATTGAGAGTGAAGGTTACACTGAGGATAAGGGTGAGGGTGAGTGAGAGGGTGAGTGAGAGTGAGGGTGAGGGTGAGAGTGAGAGGGAGATTGAGAGTGAAGGTTACAGTGAGGGTGAGGGCCAGGGTGAGTGAGGGTGAGAGTGAGAGTGAGAGTGAGAGTGATAGATTGGGTGAGAGAGAGGGTGAGAGAGAGGGTGAGAGATAGGGTGAGCGAGAGGGAGAGAATGAGCGTGAGCCTGAGTGTGAGCGTGACAGTGAGCGTGAGCGTGAGCGTGAGTGTGAGCATGAGCGTGAGCGTGAGAGTGAGAGTGAGCGTGAGCATGAGCGTGAGAGTGAGAGTGAGCGTGAGAGTGAGCGTGAGCCTGAGCATGAGAGTGAGCGTGAGCATGAGTGTGAGAATGAGCATGAGAGTGAGCATGAGAGTGAGTGTGAGTATGAGTGTGAGAGTAAGCGTGAGCATGAGCGTTAGGCTGAGGCTGAGGGTGAGGGTGAGGTTGAGGGTGAGGGTGACGGTAATGGTGAGTGTGATAGTGAGATTGTGGGTGAGAGTCAGTGTCAGAGTCAGGGTGAGAGACAGAGGGTGAGAGTGAAGGTGGGTGAGGGTGAGTGAGTGAGAGTGAGAGTGAGGGTGAGGGTGAGAGTGCGAGGGAGAGGGAGATTGAGTGAAGGTTACAGTGAGGGAGAGGGTGAGTGTGAGGGTGAGGGTGAGAGTGCCAGGGAGAGGGAGATTGAGAGTGAAGATTAAACTGAGGATGAGGGTGAGGGTGAGTGTGAGGGTGAGTGAGAGTGAGATTTATAGTGACGTGATGGTGATGGTGATAGCGACGGTCTGGGTGAGGGCGAGGGTGTGGGTGTGAGTGTATGTGAGAGTGAGAGTGAGAGTGTGAGAGTGAGGGTGAGGGTGAGGTTGAGTGAGGGAGAGAGTGAGAGTGAGAGTGAGATTTAGAGTGCAGTGATGGGGATGGCGGCGGTGTGGCTGAGGGCAAGGGTGTGGGTGAGGATGAGAGGGAGAGTGAGAGAGAGTGAGAGTGAGAGTGAGAGTGAGGGTGAGGGTGAGAGTGAGAGTGAGAGTGAGGGTGAGGGTGAGGGAGAGGGTGAGGATGAGAATGTGGGTGAGAGTGAGAGTGAGAGTGAGGGTGAGGCTGAGGGAGAGTGAGAGTGAGGGTGAGGGTGAGAGTGAGAGGGAGATTGAGGTTGAAGGTTACAGTGAGGGTGAGGGCGAGGGTGAGTGAGGGTGCGAGTGAGAGTGAGATTTAGAGTGAGGTGATGGTGATGGCGACGTTGCGGGTAAGTGCGAGGGTGAGAGTGCGGGTGACGGTGAGAGTGAGAGTGAGAGTGAGAGTGAGAGTGAGAGTGAGAGTGAGAGTGAGAGTCAGGGTGATAGAGAGGGTGAGAGAGAGGGTGAGAGAGAGGGTTAGAGAGAGGGTGAGCGAGAGGGAGAGAATGAGCGTGAGCATGAGTGTGAGCGTGACAGTGAGCGTGAGAGTGAGCATGAGCGTGAGCATGAGCATGAGCATGAGCGTGAGAGTGAGAGTGAGAGTGAGCGTGAGCGTGAGTGTGAGAGAGAGAGTGAGAGTGAGAGTGAGAGTGAGCGTGAGCGTGAGAGTGAGCATGAGCGTGAGAATGAGCATGAGCATGAGAGTGAGAGTGAGAGTGAGAGTGAGAGTGAGAGTGAGAGTGAGAGTGAGCGTGAGCATGAGCGTGAGGCTGAGGCTGAGGCTGAGGGTGAGGGTGAGGTTGACGGTGAGGGTGAGGGTGAGGGTAATGATGAGCATGAGAGTGAGATTGTGGGTGAGAGTCAGGGTAAGAGTCAGTGTGAGAGAGAGGGTGAGACAGAGGGTGAGAGAGAGGGTGAGAGTGAAGGTGGGTGAGGGTGAGTGAGAGTGAGAGTGAGGGTGAGGCTGAGGGTGAGAGTGCGAGTGAGAGGGAGATTGAGAGTGAAGGTTGCAGTAAGGTTGAGGGTGAGTGTGAGGGTGAGGGTGAGTGTGAGCGTGAGTGAGACTGAGATTTATAGTGACGTGATGGTGATGGCGATGGTCTGGGTGAGTGCGAGTGTGTGGGTGTGAGTGTATTTGAGAGTGAGAGTGTGAGAGTGAGGGTGAGGGTGAGGTTGAGTGAGGGAGAGAGTGAGAGTGAGAGTGAGATTTAGAGTGTAGTGATGGGGATGGCGGCGGTGTAGGTGAGGGCGAGGGTGTGGGTGAGGATGAGATTGAGAGTGAGAGTGAGAATGAGAGTGAGAGTGAGAGTGAGAGTGAAAGTGAGAGTGAGGGTGAGTGTGAGGATGAGAGAGAGGGTGAGAGAGAGGGTGAGAGAGAGGGTGAGAGTGAGGGTGAGACCGAGGGGGAGTGCGAGGGTGAGAGTGAGGGTGAGGGTGAGAGTGAGGGTGAGAGTGAGGGTGAGAGTGAGAGCGAAATGTGAGAGATTGTGAGAGATTGTGAGGGTGAGGGGAGCGTGAGGGTGAGGGTGAGCGTGAGAGTGAGGTTGAGGGTGAGAGTGAGGTTGAGAGAAGGAGAGAGGGAGGGTCAGACTTAGGATGAGATTGACAGTGAGAGTAAGAGAGAGAGTGAGAGTGAGCGTGAGAGTGAGAGTGAGAGTGAGGGTGAGGGAGAGGGTGAGGGTGAGGGTGAGAATGAGGGTGAGGGTGAGTATGAGGGTGAGAGTGAGAGTGAGATTGCGGGTGAGAGTGAGGGTGAGGGTGAGGCTGAGGTAGTGTGAGAGTGAGGGCGAGCGTGAGGGTGGGGGTAAGGGTGAGAGAGAGGGTGAGAGAGAAAATGAGAGATAGGGTGAGAGAGAGAGAGTGATCGTGAGTGTGAGCGTGAGTGTGAGCGTGACAGTGAGCGTGAGAGTGAGCATGAGCATGATTGTGAGCATGAGCATAAGCATGAGGGTGAGCCTGAGCTTGAGAGTGAGCGTGAGAGTGAGCTTGAGAGTGAGAGTGAGAGTGAGAGTGAGCGTGAGCATGAGCATGATAGTGAGCGTGAGCGTGAGTGTGAGAATGAGCATGAGAGTGAGCGTGAGAGTGTGCCTGAGTATGAGTGTGAGAGTGAGTGTGAGCATGAGCGTGAGGCTGAGGCTGAGGATGAGGCTGAGGCTGAGGCTGAGGGTGAGGGTGAGGGTAATGGTGAGGGTGAGAGTGAGATTGTGGGAGAGAGTCAGGGTAAGGGTCAGGGTGAGAGAGAGGGTGAGACAGAGGGTGACAGAGATGGTGAGCGTGAAGGTGGGTGAGTGAGAGTGAGAGTGAGAGTGAGGGTGAGGGTGAGGCTGAGGGTGAGAGTGCGAGGGAGAGGGAGATTGAGAGTGAAGTTACAGTGAGGGTGAGGGTGAGGTTGAGTGTGAGGGTGAGGGTGAGAGTGCGAGAAAGAGGGAGATTGAGAGTGAAGGTTACACTGAGGATAAGGGTGAGGGTGAGTGAGAGGGTGAGTGAGAGTGAGGGTGAGGGTGAGAGTGAGAGGGAGATTGAGAGTGAAGGTTACAGTGAGGGTGAGGGCCAGGGTGAGTGAGGGTGAGAGTGAGAGTGAGAGTGAGAGTGATAGATTGGGTGAGAGAGAGGGTGAGAGAGAGGGTGAGAGATAGGGTGAGCGAGAGGGAGAGAATGAGCGTGAGCGTGAGTGTGAGCGTGACAGTGAGCGTGAGCGTGAGCGTGAGTGTGAGCATGAGCGTGAGCGTGAGCGTGAGAGTGAGAGTGAGCGTGAGCATGAGCGTGAGAGTGAGAGTGAGCGTGAGAGTGAGCGTGAGCCTGAGCATGAGAGTGAGCGTGAGCATGAGTGTGAGAATGAGCATGAGAGTGAGCATGAGAGTGAGTGTGAGTATGAGTGTGAGAGTAAGCGTGAGCATGAGCGTTAGGCTGAGGCTGAGGGTGAGGGTGAGGTTGAGGGTGAGGGTGAGGGTAATGGTGAGTGTGATAGTGAGATTGTGGGTGAGAGTCAGTGTCAGAGTCAGGGTGAGAGACAGAGGGTGAGAGTGAAGGTGGGTGAGGGTGAGTGAGTGAGAGTGAGAGTGAGGGTGAGGGTGAGGGTGAGAGTGCGAGGGAGAGGGAGATTGAGTGAAGGTTACAGTGAGGGAGAGGGTGAGTGTGAGGGTGAGGGTGAGAGTGCCAGGGAGAGGGAGATTGAGAGTGAAGATTAAACTGAGGATGAGGGTGAGGGTGAGTGTGAGGGTGAGTGAGAGTGAGATTTATAGTGACGTGATGGTGATGGTGATAGCGACGGTCTGGGTGAGGGCGAGGGTGTGGGTGTGAGTGTATGTGAGAGTGAGAGTGAGAGTGTGAGAGTGAGGGTGAGGGTGAGGTTGAGTGAGGGAGAGAGTGAGAGTGAGAGTGAGATTTAGAGTGCAGTGATGGGGATGGCGGCGGTGTGGCTGAGGGCAAGGGTGTGGGTGAGGATGAGAGGGAGAGTGAGAGAGAGTGAGAGTGAGAGTGAGAGTGAGAGTGAGAGTGAGAGTGAGGGTGAGGGTGAGGGTGAGGGTGAGGGTGAGTGTGAGCGTGAGTGAGAGTGAGATTTATAGTGACATGATGGTGATGGCGATGCTCTGGGTGAGGGCGAGTGTGTGGGTGTGAGTGTATTTGAGAGTGAGAGTGTGAGAGTGAGGGTGAGGGTGAGGTTGAGTGAGGGAGAGAGTGAGAGTGAGAGTGAGATTTAGAGTGTAGTGATGGGGATGGCGGCGGTGTGGCTGTCGGCGAGGGTGTGGTTGAGGATGAGATTGAGAGTGAGAGTGAGAATGAGAGTGAGAGTGAAAGTGAAAGTGAGAGTGAGGGTGAGTGTGAGGATGAGAGAGAGGGTGAGAGAGAGGGAGAGAGTGAGGGTGAGACCGAGGGGGAGTGTGAGGGTGAGAGTGAGGGTGAGGGTGAGAGTGAGGGTGAGAGTGAGGGTGAGAGTGAGAGCGAAATGTGAGAGATTGTGAGCGTGAGGGGAGTGTGAGGGTAAGGGTGAGGGTGAGCGTGAGAGTGAGGTTGAGGGTGAGAGTGTGGTTGAGAGAAGGAGAGAGGGAGGGTCAGACTTAGGGTGAGATTGACAGTGAGAGTAAGAGAGAGAGTGAGGGTGAGGGTGGGGGTGAGGGTGAAGGTGAGAGAGAGGTTGAGAGAGAGCATGAGAGATAGGTGAGAGAGAGAGAGAGTGAGCATGAGCGTGAGTGTGAGAGTGAGAGAGTGAGAGTGAGAGTGAGAGTGAGAGTGAGAGTGAGAGTGAGAGTGAGAGTGAGAGACTGAGAGTGAGATGAGCGTGAGCGTGAGCGAGAGCGAGAGCGAGCGCGAGCGAGAGCGAGAGTGAGAGTGAGGGTGAGGGTGAGGGTGAGAGTGAGAGTGACAGTGAGGGTGAGAGTGTGAGGATGAGAGCGCGGGTGAGAGTGAGGGTGAGAGCGAGGGTGAGAGCGAGGGTGAGGATGAGGATGAGGTTGAGAGCGACGGTGAGAGCGAGGGTGAGAGCGAGGGTGAGAGCGAGGGTGAGAGCGAGGGTGAGAACGAGGGTGAGAACGAGGGTGAGAACGAGGGTGAGAGCGATGGTGAGAGCGAGGGTGAGATTGAGAGTGAGAGAGAGGGTGAGAGAGAGGGTGAGAGCGAAGGTGAGAGGGAAGATGAGAGGGAAGGTGAAAGCGAGGCTGAGAGCGAGAGTGAGAGAGAGGGTGAGAGAGAGGGTGAGAGAGAGGGAGAGAGTGAGGGTGAGACCAAGGGGGAGTGTGAGGGTGAGAGTGAGGGTGAGGGTGAGAGTGAGGGTGAGAGTGAGGGTGAGAGTGAGAGCGAAATGTGAGAGATTGTGAGAGATTGTGAGGGTGAGGGGAGCGTGAGGGTAAGGGTGAGGGTGAGCGTGAGAGTGAGGTTGAGGGTGAGAGTGTGGTTGAGAGAAGGAGAGAGGGAGGGTCAGACTTACGGTGAGATTGACAGTGAGAGTATGAGAGAGAGTGAGGGTGAGCGTGAGAGTGAGAGTGAGGGTGAGGGAGAGGGAGAGGTTGAGGGTGAGGGTGAGTATGAGGGTGAGAGTGAGAGTGAGGTTGAGAGTGAGGGTGAGGGTGAGACTGAGGGATTGTGAGAGTGAGGGTGAGCGTGAGGGTGGGGGTGAGGGTGAGAGAGAGGGTGAGAGAGAAAATGAGAGATAGGGTGAGAGAGAGAGTGAGTGTGAGTGTGAGCGTGAGTGTGAGCGTGACAGTGAGTGTGAGAGTGAGCATGAGCGTGAGCATGAGCAGGAGCATGTGCGCCAGCGTGAGCATGAGAGTGTGCATGAGAGTGAGAGTGAGAGTGAGCATGAGCGTGAGCGTGAGCGTGAGCGTGACAGTGAGCATGAGAGTGAGCATGAGCATGATTGTGAGCATGAGCATAAGCATGAGGGTGAGCCTGAGCTTGAGAGTGAGCGTGAGCGTGAGAGTGAGAGTGAGAGTGAGAGTGAGCGTGAGCATGAGCATGATAGTGAGCGTGAGTGTGAGTGTGAGAATAAGCATGAGAGTGAGCGTGAGAGTGTGCCTGAGTATGAGTGTGAGAGTGAGTGTGAGCATGAGCGTGAGGCTGAGGCTGAGGATGAGGCTGAGGCTGAGGTTGAGGGTGAGGGTGAGGGTAATGGTGAGGGTGAGAGTGAGATTGTGGGAGAGAGTCAGGGTAAGGGTCAGGGTGAGAGAGAGGGTGAGACAGAGGGTGACAGAGAGGGTGAGAGTGAAGGTGGGTGAGGGTGAGTGAGAGTGAGAGTGAGAGTGAGGGTGAGGCTGAGAGTGAGAGTGCGAGGGAGAGGGAGATTGAGAGTGAAGGTTACACTGAGGATGAGGGTTAGGGTGAGTGAGAGGGTGAGTGAGAGTGAGATTTATAGTGACGTGATGGTGATGGTGATGGCGACGGTCCGGGTGAGGGCGAGGGTGTGGGTGTGAGTGTATGTGAGAGTGAGAGTGAGAGTGTGAGAGAGGGTGAGAGTGAGGGTGAGGGTGAGAGATTGTGAGAGATTATTAGGGTGAGGGAAGGGTGAGGGTAAGGGTGAGGGTGAGAGTGAGAGTGAGGTTGAGGGTGAGATTGAGGCTGAGAGAGGGAGAGAGGGAGGGTGAGATTTAGGGCGAGATTGACAGTGAGAGTAAGAGTGAGAGTGAGGGTGAGGGTGAGAGTGAGGGTGAGAGTGAGGGTGAGGGTGAGGGTGAGGGTGAGAGTGAGGGTGAGAGTGAGAGGGAAATGTGAGAGATTGTGAGTGATTGTGAGGGTGAGGGAAGGGTGAGGGTAATGGTGAGGCTGAGAGTGAGAGTGAGGTTGAGGGTGAGAGTGAGGCTGAGAGAGGGAGAGAGGGAGTGTCAGATTTAGGGTGAGACTGACAGTGAGGGTAAGAGTGAGACTGAGGGTGTGGGTGTGAGTGAGAGTGAGGGTGAGGGTGAGGGTGAGGGTGAGAATGAGGTTGAGAGTGAGAGTGAGAGTGAGAGTGAGAGTGAGAGTGAGGGTGAGGGTGAGGGTGAGGGAGTCGGTGAGGGTGAGAATGAGGGTGAGAGTGAGAGTGAGAGTGAGGTTGAGGCTGAGGGAGAGTGAGAGTGAGACTGAGAGTGAGGGTGAGGGTGAGGGTGAGGGTGAGAGGGAGATTGAGAGTGAGATTTAGAGTAAAGTGATGGTGATGTCGACTTTGCGGGTAAGTGCGGGGGTATGGGTAAGGGTGAGAGTGCGGGTGAGGGTGAAAGTGAGAGTGAGAGTGAGAGTGAGAGTGAGATTGTGAGTGAGTGTGAGAGTGAGAGAGAGAGTCAGGGTGATAGAGAGGGTGAGAGAGAGGGTGAGAGAGAGGGTGAGAGAGAGGGTGAGAGAGAGGATGAGAGAGAGGGTGAGAGAGAGGGTGAGAAATAGGGTGAGATAGAGGGTGAGATAGAGGGTGAGATAGAGGGTGAGATAGAGGGTGAGAGATAGGGTGAGAGAGAGGGAGAGAGTGAGCGTGGGCGTGAGTGTGAGCGCGACAGTGAGCGTGAGAGTGAGCATGAGCGTGATCATGAGCAGGAGCATATGCGTGAGCGTGAGCATGAGCAGGAGCATGTGCGTGAGCGTGAGCATGAGAGTGAGAGTGAGCATGGGAGTAAGAGTAAGAGTGAGAGTGAGAGTGAGAGTGAGCGTGAGCGTGAACGTCAGCATGAGCGTGAGCGTGAGCGTGAGAGTGAGAGTGAGAGTGAAGCTGAGGCTGAGGGTGAGGGTGAGGGTGAGGGTAATGGTGAGGGTGAGAGTGAGATTGTGGGTGAGAGTCAGGGTAAGAGTCAGGGTGACAGAAATGGTGAGACAGACGGTGAGAGAGAGAGGGTGAGAGAGAGGGTGAGAGTGAAGGTGGGTGAGGGTGAGTGAGAGTGAGGGTGAGAGTGAGGGTGAGGGTGAGAGTGAGGGTGAGAGTGAGGGTGAGAGTGAGAGCGAAATGTGAGAGATTGTGAGAGATTGTGAGGGTGAGGGGAGCGTGAGGGTAAGGGTGAGGGTGAGCGTGAGAGTGAGGTTGAGGGTGAGAGTGTGGTTGAGAGAAGGAGAGAGGGAGGGTCAGACTTACGGTGAGATTGACAGTGAGAGTATGAGAGAGAGTGAGGGTGAGCGTGAGAGTGAGAGTGAGGGTGAGGGAGAGGGAGAGGTTGAGGGTGAGGGTGAGTATGAGGGTGAGAGTGAGAGTGAGGTTGAGAGTGAGGGTGAGGGTGAGACTGAGGGATTGTGAGAGTGAGGGTGAGCGTGAGGGTGGGGGTGAGGGTGAGAGAGAGGGTGAGAGAGAAAATGAGAGATAGGGTGAGAGAGAGAGTGAGTGTGAGTGTGAGCGTGAGTGTGAGCGTGACAGTGAGTGTGAGAGTGAGCATGAGCGTGAGCATGAGCAGGAGCATGTGCGCCAGCGTGAGCATGAGAGTGTGCATGAGAGTGAGAGTGAGAGTGAGCATGAGCGTGAGCGTGAGCGTGAGCGTGACAGTGAGCATGAGAGTGAGCATGAGCGTGATCATGAGCAGGAGCATATGCGTGAGCGTGAGCATGAGCAGGAGCATGTGCGTGAGCGTGAGCATGAGAGTGAGAGTGAGCATGGGAGTAAGAGTAAGAGTGAGAGTGAGAGTGAGAGAGAGAGTCAGGGTGATAGAGAGGGTGAGAGAGAGGGTGAGAGAGAGGGTGAGAGAGAGGGTGAGAGAGAGGATGAGAGAGAGGGTGAGAGAGAGGGTGAGAGATAGGGTGAGATAGAGGGTGAGATAGAGGGTGAGATAGAGGGTGAGATAGAGGGTGAGAGATAGGGTGAGAGAGAGGGAGAGAGTGAGCGTGGGCGTGAGTGTGAGCGCGACAGTGAGCGTGAGAGTGAGCATGAGCGTGATCATGAGCAGGAGCATATGCGTGAGCGTGAGCATGAGCAGGAGCATGTGCGTGAGCGTGAGCATGAGAGTGAGAGTGAGCATGGGAGTAAGAGTAAGAGTGAGAGTGAGAGTGAGAGTGAGAGTGAGCGTGAGCGTGAACGTCAGCATGAGCGTGAGCGTGAGCGTGAGAGTGAGAGTGAGAGTGAAGCTGAGGCTGAGGGTGAGGGTGAGGGTGAGGGTAATGGTGAGGGTGAGAGTGAGATTGTGGGTGAGAGTCAGGGTAAGAGTCAGGGTGACAGAAATGGTGAGACAGACGGTGAGAGAGAGAGGGTGAGAGAGAGGGTGAGAGTGAAGGTGGGTGAGGGTGAGTGAGAGTGAGGGTGAGAGTGAGGGTGAGGGTGAGAGTGAGGGTGAGAGTGAGGGTGAGAGTGAGAGCGAAATGTGAGAGATTGTGAGGGTGAGGGGAGCGTGAGGGTAAGGGTGAGGGTGAGCGTGAGAGTGAGGTTGAGGGTGAGAGTGTGGTTGAGAGAAGGAGAGAGGGAGGGTCAGACTTACGGTGAGATTGACAGTGAGAGTATGAGAGAGAGTGAGGGTGAGCGTGAGAGTGAGAGTGAGGGTGAGGGAGAGGGAGAGGTTGAGGGTGAGGGTGAGTATGAGGGTGAGAGTGAGAGTGAGGTTGAGAGTGAGGGTGAGGGTGAGACTGAGGGATTGTGAGAGTGAGGGTGAGCGTGAGGGTGGGGGTGAGGGTGAGAGAGAGGGTGAGAGAGAAAATGAGAGATAGGGTGAGAGAGAGAGTGAGTGTGAGTGTGAGCGTGAGTGTGAGCGTGACAGTGAGTGTGAGAGTGAGCATGAGCGTGAGCATGAGCAGGAGCATGTGCGCCAGCGTGAGCATGAGAGTGTGCATGAGAGTGAGAGTGAGAGTGAGCATGAGCGTGAGCGTGAGCGTGAGCGTGACAGTGAGCATGAGAGTGAGCATGAGCATGATTGTGAGCATGAGCATAAGCATGAGGGTGAGCCTGAGCTTGAGAGTGAGCGTGAGCGTGAGAGTGAGAGTGAGAGTGAGAGTGAGCGTGAGCATGAGCATGATAGTGAGCGTGAGTGTGAGTGTGAGAATAAGCATGAGAGTGAGCGTGAGAGTGTGCCTGAGTATGAGTGTGAGAGTGAGTGTGAGCATGAGCGTGAGGCTGAGGCTGAGGATGAGGCTGAGGTTGAGGGTGAGGGTGAGGGTAATGGTGAGGGTGAGAGTGAGATTGTGGGAGAGAGTCAGGGTAAGGGTCAGGGTGAGAGAGAGGGTGAGACAGAGGGTGACAGAGAGGGTGAGAGTGAAGGTGGGTGAGGGTGAGTGAGAGTGAGAGTGAGAGTGAGGGTGAGGCTGAGAGTGAGAGTGCGAGGGAGAGGGAGATTGAGAGTGAAGGTTACACTGAGGATGAGGGTTAGGGTGAGTGAGAGGGTGAGTGAGAGTGAGATTTATAGTGACGTGATGGTGATGGTGATGGCGACGGTCCGGGTGAGGGCGAGGGTGTGGGTGTGAGTGTATGTGAGAGTGAGAGTGAGAGTGTGAGAGAGGGTGAGAGTGAGGGTGAGGGTGAGAGATTGTGAGAGATTATTAGGGTGAGGGAAGGGTGAGGGTAAGGGTGAGGGTGAGAGTGAGAGTGAGGTTGAGGGTGAGATTGAGGCTGAGAGAGGGAGAGAGGGAGGGTGAGATTTAGGGCGAGATTGACAGTGAGAGTAAGAGTGAGAGTGAGGGTGAGGGTGAGAGTGAGGGTGAGAGTGAGGGTGAGAGTGAGGGTGAGAGTGAGGGTGAGGGTGAGGGTGAGGGTGAGAGTGAGGGTGAGAGTGAGGGTGAGAGTGAGGGTGAGAGTGAGAGGGAAATGTGAGAGATTGTGAGTGATTGTGAGGGTGAGGGAAGGGTGAGGGTAATGGTGAGGCTGAGAGTGAGAGTGAGGTTGAGGGTGAGAGTGAGGCTGAGAGAGGGAGAGAGGGAGTGTCAGATTTAGGGTGAGACTGACAGTGAGGGTAAGAGTGAGACTGAGGGTGTGGGTGTGAGTGAGAGTGAGGGTGAGGGTGAGGGTGAGGGTGAGAATGAGGTTGAGAGTGAGAGTGAGAGTGAGAGTGAGAGTGAGAGTGAGGGTGAGGGTGAGGGTGAGGGAGTCGGTGAGGGTGAGAATGAGGGTGAGAGTGAGAGTGAGAGTGAGGTTGAGGCTGAGGGAGAGTGAGAGTGAGACTGAGAGTGAGGGTGAGGGTGAGGGTGAGGGTGAGAGGGAGATTGAGAGTGAGATTTAGAGTAAAGTGATGGTGATGTCGACTTTGCGGGTAAGTGCGGGGGTATGGGTAAGGGTGAGAGTGCGGGTGAGGGTGAAAGTGAGAGTGAGAGTGAGAGTGAGAGTGAGATTGTGAGTGAGTGTGAGAGTGAGAGAGAGAGTCAGGGTGATAGAGAGGGTGAGAGAGAGGGTGAGAGAGAGGGTGAGAGAGAGGGTGAGAGAGAGGATGAGAGAGAGGGTGAGAGAGAGGGTGAGATAGAGGGTGAGATAGAGGGTGAGATAGAGGGTGAGATAGAGGGTGAGAGATAGGGTGAGAGAGAGGGAGAGAGTGAGCGTGGGCGTGAGTGTGAGCGCGACAGTGAGCGTGAGAGTGAGCATGAGCGTGATCATGAGCAGGAGCATATGCGTGAGCGTGAGCATGAGCAGGAGCATGTGCGTGAGCGTGAGCATGAGAGTGAGAGTGAGCATGGGAGTAAGAGTAAGAGTGAGAGTGAGAGTGAGAGTGAGACTGAGAGTGAGGGTGAGGGTGAGGGTGAGGGTGAGAGGGAGATTGAGAGTGAGATTTAGAGTAAAGTGATGGTGATGTCGACTTTGCGGGCAAGTGCGGGGGTATGGGTAAGGGTGAGAGTGCGGGTGAGGGTGAAAGTGAGAGTGAGAGTGAGAGTGAGAGTGAGATTGTGAGTGAGTGTGAGAGTGAGAGAGAGAGTCAGGGTGATAGAGAGGGTGAGAGAGAGGGTGAGAGAGAGGGTGAGAGAGAGGGTGAGAGAGAGGATGAGAGAGAGGGTGAGAGAGAGGGTGAGAGATAGGGTGAGATAGAGGGTGAGATAGAGGGTGAGATAGAGGGTGAGATAGAGGGTGAGAGATAGGGTGAGAGAGAGGGAGAGAGTGAGCGTGGGCGTGAGTGTGAGCGCGACAGTGAGCGTGAGAGTGAGCATGAGCGTGATCATGAGCAGGAGCATATGCGTGAGCGTGAGCATGAGCAGGAGCATGTGCGTGAGCGTGAGCATGAGAGTGAGAGTGAGCATGGGAGTAAGAGTAAGAGTGAGAGTGAGAGTGAGAGTGAGAGTGAGCGTGAGCGTGAACGTCAGCATGAGCGTGAGCGTGAGCGTGAGAGTGAGAGTGAGAGTGAAGCTGAGGCTGAGGGTGAGGGTGAGGGTGAGGGTAATGGTGAGGGTGAGAGTGAGATTGTGGGTGAGAGTCAGGGTAAGAGTCAGGGTGACAGAAATGGTGAGACAGACGGTGAGAGAGAGAGGGTGAGACAGAGGGTGAGAGTGAAGGTGGGTGAGGGTGAGTGAGAGTGAGAGTGAGAGTGAGGGTGAGGCTGAGAGTGAGAGTGCGAGGGAGAGGGATATTGAGAGTGAAAGTTACACTGAGGATGAGGGTTAGGGTGAGTGTGAGGGTGAGAGAGAGTGAGATTTATAGTGATGTGATGGTGATGGTGAAGGCGACGGTCCGGGTGAGGGCGAGTGTGTGGGTGTGAGTGTATGTGAGAGTGAGAGTGAGAGTGTGAGAGAGGGTGAGAGTGAGGGTGAGAGTGAGGGTGAGGGTGAGAGTGAGGGTGAGAGTGAGAGCGAAATGTGAGAAATTGTGAGAGATTATTAGGGTGAGGGAAGGGTGTGGGTAAGGGTGAGGGTGAGAGTGAGAGTGAGAGTGAGAGTGAGAGTGAGAGTGAGATTGTGAGTGAGTGTGAGAGTGAGACAGAGAGTCAGGGTGATAGTGAGGGTGAGAGAGAGGGTGAGAGAGAGGGTGAGAGAGAGGATGAGAGAGAGGGTGAGAGAGAGGGTGAGATAGAGGGTGAGATAGAGGGTGAGAGATAGGGTGAGAGAGAGGGAGAGAGTGAGCGTGGGCGTGAGTGTGAGCGCGACAGTGAGCGTGAGAGTGAGCATGAGCGTGATCATGAGCAGGAGCATGTGCGTGAGCGTGAGCATGAGCAGGAGCATGTGCGTGAGCGTGAGCATGAGAGTGAGAGTGAGCATGGGAGTAAGAGTAAGAGTGAGAGTGAGAGTGAGAGTGAGCGTGAGCGTGAACGTCAGCATGAGCGTGAGCGTGAGCGTGAGAGTGAGAGTGAGAGTGAAGCTGAGGCTGAGGGTGAGGGTGAGGGTGAGGGTAATGGTGAGGGTGAGAGTGAGATTGTGGGTGAGAGTCAGGGTAAGAGTCAGGGTGACAGAAATGGTGAGACAGACGGTGAGAGAGAGAGGGTGAGAGAGAGGGTGAGAGTGAAGGTGGGTGAGGGTGAGTGAGAGTGAGAGTGAGAGTGAGGGTGAGGCTGAGAGTGAGAGTGCGAGGGAGAGGGATATTGAGAGTGAAAGTTACACTGAGGATGAGGGTTAGGGTGAGTGAGAAGGTGAGAGAGAGTGAGATTTATAGTGATGTGATGGTGATGGTGAAGGCGACGGTCCGGGTGAGGGCGAGGGTGTGGGTGTGAGTGTATGTGAGAGTGAGAGTGAGAGTGTGAGAGAGGGTGAGAGTGAGGGTGAGAGTGAGGGTGAGGGTGAGAGTGAGGGTGAGAGTGAGAGTGAAATGTGAGAGATTGTGAGAGATTATTAGGGTGAGGGAAGGGTGTGGGTAAGGGTGAGGGTGAGAGTGAGAGTGAGGTTGAGGGTGAGATTGAGGCTGAGAGAGGGAGAGAGGGAGGGTGAGATTTAGGGCGAGATTGACAGTGAGAGTAAGAGTGAGAGTGAGGGTGAGGGTGAGAGTGAGAGTGAGAGTGAGGGTGAGGGTGAGGGAGAGGGTGAGGATGAGAATGTGGGTGAGAGTGAGAGTGAGAGTGAGGGTGAGGCTGAGGGAGAGTGAGAGTGAGGGTGAGGGTGAGAGTGAGAGGGAGATTGAGGTTGAAGGTTACAGTGAGGGTGAGGGCGAGGGTGAGTGAGGGTGTGAGTGAGAGTGAGATTTAGAGTGAGGTGATGGTGATGGCGACATTGCGGGTAAGTGCGAGGGTGAGAGTGCGGGTGACGGTGAGAGTGAGAGTGAGAGTGAGAGTGAGAGTGAGAGTGAGAGTGAGAGTCAGGGTGATAGAGAGGGTGAGAGAGAGGGTGAGAGAGAGGGTTAGAGAGATGGTGAGCGAGAAGGAGAGAATGAGCGTGAGCATGAGTGTGAGCATGACAGTGAGCGTGAGAGTGAGCATGAGCGTGAGCATGAGCATGAGCATGAGCGTGAGAGTGAGAGTGAGAGTGAGCGTGAGCGTGAGTGTGAGAGAGAGAGAGAGAGAGTGAGAGTGAGCGTGAGCGTGAGAGTGAGCATGAGCATGAGCGTGAGAATGAGCATGAGCATGAGAGTGAGAGTGAGAGTGAGAGTGAGAGTGAGCGTGAGCATGAGCGTGAGGCTGAGGCTGAGGCTGAGGGTGAGGGTGAGGTTGACGGTGAGGGTGAGGGTGAGGGTAATGATGAGCATGAGAGTGAGATTGTGGGTGAGAGTCAGGGTAAGAGTCAGTGTGAGAGAGAGGGTGAGACAGAGGGTGAGAGAGAGGGTGAGAGTGAAGGTGGGTGAGGGTGAGTGAGAGTGAGAGTGAGGGTGAGGCTGAGGGTGAGAGTGCGAGTGAGAGGGAGATTGAGAGTGAAGGTTGCAGTAAGGTTGAGGGTGAGTGTGAGGGTGAGGGTGAGTGTGAGCGTGAGTGAGAGTGAGATTTATAGTGACGTGATGGTGATGGCGATGGTCTGGGTGAGTGCGAGTGTGTGGGTGTGAGTGTATTTGAGAGTGAGAGTGTGAGAGTGAGGGTGAGGGTGAGGTTGAGTGAGGGAGAGAGTGAGAGTGAGAGTGAGATTTAGAGTGTAGTGATGGGGATGGCGGCGGTGTAGGTGAGGGCGAGGGTGTGGGTGAGGATGAGATTGAGAGTGAGAGTGAGAATGAGAGTGAGAGTGAGAGTGAGAGTGAAAGTGAGAGTGAGGGTGAGTGTGAGGATGAGAGAGAGGGTGAGAGAGAGGGTGAGAGAGAGGGAGAGAGTGAGGGTGAGACCGAGGGGGAGTGCGAGGGTGAGAGTGAGGGTGAGGGTGAGAGTGAGGGTGAGAGTGAGGGTGAGAGTGAGAGCGAAATGTGAGAGATTGTGAGAGATTGTGAGGGTGAGGGGAGCGTGAGGGTAAGGGTGAGGGTGAGCGTGAGAGTGAGGTTGAGGGTGAGAGTGAGGTTGAGAGAAGGAGAGAGGGAGGGTCAGACTTAGGATGAGATTGACAGTGAGAGTAAGAGAGAGAGTGAGAGTGAGCGTGAGAGTGAGAGTGAGAGTGAGGGTGAGGGAGAGGGTGAGGGTGAGGGTGAGAATGAGGGTGAGGGTGAGTATGAGGGTGAGAGTGAGAGTGAGATTGCGGGTGAGAGTGAGGGTGAGGGTGAGGCTGAGGTAGTGTGAGAGTGAGGGCGAGCGTGAGGGTGGGGGTGAGGGTGAGAGAGAGGGTGAGAGAGAAAATGAGAGATAGGGTGAGAGAGAGAGAGTGATCGTTAGTGTGAGCGTGAGTGTGAGCGTGACAGTGAGCGTGAGAGTGAGCATGAGCATGATTGTGAGCATGAGCATAAGCATGAGGGTGAGCCTGAGCTTGAGAGTGAGCGTGAGAGTGAGCTTGAGAGTGAGAGTGAGAGTGAGAGTGAGCGTGAGCATGAGCATGATAGTGAGCGTGAGTGTGAGTGTGAGAATGAGCATGAGAGTGAGCGTGAGAGTGTGCCTGAGTATGAGTGTGAGAGTGAGTGTGAGCATGAGCGTGAGGCTGAGGCTGAGGATGAGGCTGAGGCTGAGGCTGAGGGTGAGGGTGAGGGTAATGGTGAGGGTGAGAGTGAGATTGTGGGAGAGAGTCAGGGTAAGGGTCAGGGTGAGAGAGAGGGTGAGACAGAGGGTGACAGAGATGGTGAGCGTGAAGGTGGGTGAGTGAGAGTGAGAGTGAGAGTGAGAGTGAGAGTGAAGGTGAGGGTGAGGCTGAGGGTGAGAGTGCGAGGGAGAGGGAGATTGAGAGTGAAGTTACAGTGAGGGTGAGGGTGAGGTTGAGTGTGAGGGTGAGGGTGAGAGTGCGAGAAAGAGGGAGATTGAGAGTGAAGGTTACACTGAGGATAAGGGTGAGGGTGAGTGAGAGGGTGAGTGAGAGTGAGGGTGAGGGTGAGAGTGAGAGGGAGATTGAGAGTGAAGGTTACAGTGAGGGTGAGGGCCAGGGTGAGTGAGGGTGAGAGTGAGAGTGAGAGTGAGAGTGATAGATTGGGTGAGAGAGAGGGTGAGAGAGAGGGTGAGAGATAGGGTGAGCGAGAGGGAGAGAATGAGCGTGAGCCTGAGTGTGAGCGTGACAGTGAGCGTGAGCGTGAGTGTGAGCATGAGCGTGAGCGTGAGAGTGAGAGTGAGCGTGAGCATGAGCGTGAGAGTGAGAGTGAGCGTGAGAGTGAGCGTGAGCCTGAGCATGAGAGTGAGCGTGAGCATGAGTGTGAGAATGAGCATGAGAGTGAGCATGAGAGTGAGTGTGAGTATGAGTGTGAGAGTAAGCGTGAGCATGAGCGTTAGGCTGAGGCTGAGGGTGAGGGTGAGGTTGAGGGTGAGGGTGAGGGTAATGGTGAGTGTGATAGTGAGATTGTGGGTGAGAGTCAGTGTCAGAGTCAGGGTGAGAGACAGAGGGTGAGAGTGAAGGTGGGTGAGGGTGAGTGAGTGAGAGTGAGAGTGAGGGTGAGGGTGAGGGTGAGAGTGCGAGGGAGAGGGAGATTGAGTGAAGGTTACAGTGAGGGAGAGGGTGAGTGTGAGGGTGAGGGTGAGAGTGCCAGGGAGAGGGAGATTGAGAGTGAAGATTAAACTGAGGATGAGGGTGAGGGTGAGTGTGAGGGTGAGTGAGAGTGAGATTTATAGTGACGTGATGGTGATGGTGATAGCGACGGTCTGGGTGAGGGCGAGGGTGTGGGTGTGAGTGTATGTGAGAGTGAGAGTGAGAGTGTGAGAGTGAGGGTGAGGGTGAGGTTGAGTGAGGGAGAGAGTGAGAGTGAGAGTGAGATTTAGAGTGCAGTGATGGGGATGGCGGCGGTGTGGCTGAGGGCAAGGGTGTGGGTGAGGATGAGAGGGAGAGTGAGAGAGAGTGAGAGTGAGAGTGAGAGTGAGAGTGAGAGTGAGGGTGAGGGTGAGGGTGAGGGTGAGGGTGAGTGTGAGCGTGAGTGAGAGTGAGATTTATAGTGACATGATGGTGATGGCGATGGTCTGGGTGAGGGCGAGTGTGTGGGTGTGAGTGTATTTGAGAGTGAGAGTGTGAGAGTGAGGGTGAGGGTGAGGTTGAGTGAGGGAGAGAGTGAGAGTGAGAGTGAGATTTAGAGTGTAGTGATGGGGATGGCGGCGGTGTGGCTGTCGGCGAGGGTGTGGGTGAGGATGAGATTGAGAGTGAGAGTGAGAATGAGAGTGAGAGTGAAAGTGAAAGTGAGAGTGAGGGTGAGTGTGAGGATGAGAGAGAGGGTGAGAGAGAGGGAGAGAGTGAGGGTGAGACCGAGGGGGAGTGTGAGGGTGAGAGTGAGGGTGAGGGTGAGAGTGAGGGTGAGAGTGAGGGTGAGAGTGAGAGCGAAATGTGAGAGATTGTGAGCGTGAGGGGAGTGTGAGGGTAAGGGTGAGGGTGAGCGTGAGAGTAAGGTTGAGGGTGAGAGTGTGGTTGAGAGAAGGAGAGAGGGAGGGTCAGACTTAGGGTGAGATTGACAGTGAGAGTAAGAGAGAGAGTGAGGGTGAGGGTGGGGGTGAGGGTGAAGGTGAGAGAGATGTTGAGAGAGAGCATGAGAGATAGGTGAGAGAGAGAGAGAGTGAGCATGAGCGTGAGTGTGAGAGTGAGAGAGTGAGAGTGAGAGTGAGAGTGAGAGTGAGAGTGAGAGTGAGAGTGAGAGTGAGAGAGTGAGAGTGAGATGAGCGTGAGCGTGAGCGAGAGCGAGAGCGAGCGCGAGCGAGAGCGAGAGTGAGAGTGAGGGTGAGGGTGAGGGTGAGAGTGAGAGTGACAGTGAGGGTGAGAGTGTGAGGATGAGAGCGCGGGTGAGAGTGAGGGTGAGAGCGAGGGTGAGAGCGAGGGTGAGGATGAGGATGAGGTTGAGAGCGACGGTGAGAGCGAGGGTGAGAGCGAGGGTGAGAGCGAGGGTGAGAGCGAGGGTGAGAACGAGGGTGAGAACGAGGGTGAGAACGAGGGTGAGAGCGATGGTGAGAGCGAGGGTGAGATTGAGAGTGAGAGAGAGGGTGAGAGAGAGGGTGAGAGAGAGGGTGAGAGAGAGGGAGAGAGTGAGGGTGAGACCAAGGGGGAGTGTGAGGGTGAGAGTGAGGGTGAGGGTGAGAGTGAGGGTGAGAGTGAGGGTGAGAGTGAGAGCGAAATGTGAGAGATTGTGAGAGATTGTGAGGGTGAGGGGAGCGTGAGGGTAAGGGTGAGGGTGAGCGTGAGAGTGAGGTTGAGGGTGAGAGTGTGGTTGAGAGAAGGAGAGAGGGAGGGTCAGACTTATGGTGAGATTGACAGTGAGAGTATGAGAGAGAGTGAGGGTGAGCGTGAGAGTGAGAGTGAGGGTGAGGGAGAGGGAGAGGTTGAGGGTGAGGGTGAGTATGAGGGTGAGAGTGAGAGTGAGGTTGAGAGTGAGGGTGAGGGTGAGACTGAGAGATTGTGAGAGTGAGGGTGAGCGTGAGGGTGGGGGTGAGGGTGAGAGAGAGGGTGAGAGAGAAAATGAGAGATAGGGTGAGAAAGAGAGTGAGTGTGAGTGTGAGCGTGAGTGTGAGCGTGACAGTGAGTGTGAGAGTGAGCATGAGCGTGAGCATGAGCAGGAGCATGTGCGCCAGCGTGAGCATGAGAGTGTGCATGAGAGTGAGAGTGAGAGTGAGCATGAGCGTGAGCGTGAACGTGAGCGTGACAGTGAGCATGAGAGTGAGCATGAGCATGATTGTGAGCATGAGCATAAGCATGAGGGTGAGCCTGAGCTTGAGAGTGAGCGTGAGCGTGAGAGTGAGAGTGAGAGTGAGAGTGAGCGTGAGCATGAGCATGATAGTGAGCGTGAGTGTGAGTGTGAGAATAAGCATGAGAGTGAGCGTGAGAGTGTGCCTGAGTATGAGTGTGAGAGTGAGTGTGAGCATGAGCGTGAGGCTGAGGCTGAGGATGAGGCTGAGGCTGAGGTTGAGGGTGAGGGTGAGGGTAATGGTGAGGGTGAGAGTGAGATTGTGGGAGAGAGTCAGGGTAAGGGTCAGGGTGAGAGAGAGGGTGAGACAGAGGGTGACAGAGAGGGTGAGAGTGAAGGTGGGTGAGGGTGAGTGAGAGTGAGAGTGAGAGTGAGGGTGAGGCTGAGAGTGAGAGTGCGAGGGAGAGGGAGATTGAGAGTGAAGGTTACACTGAGGATGAGGGTTAGGGTGAGTGAGAGGGTGAGTGAGAGTGAGATTTATAGTGACGTGATGGTGATGGTGATGGCGACGGTCCGGGTGAGGGCGAGGGTGTGGGTGTGAGTGTATGTGAGAGTGAGAGTGAGAGTGTGAGAGAGGGTGAGAGTGAGGGTGAGGGTGAGAGATTGTGAGAGATTATTAGGGTGAGGGAAGGGTGAGGGTAAGAGTGAGGGTGAGAGTGAGAGTGAGGTTGAGGGTGAGATTGAGGCTGAGAGAGGGAGAGAGGGAGGGTGAGATTTAGGGCGAGATTGACAGTGAGAGTAAGAGTGAGAGTGAGGGTGAGGGTGAGAGTGAGGGGGAGAGTGAGGGTGAGAGTGAGGGTGAGAGTGAGGGTGAGGGTGAGGGTGAGGGTGAGAGTGGGGGTGAGAGTGAGAGGGAAATGTGAGAGATTGTGAGTGATTGTGAGGGTGAGGGAAGGGTGAGGGTAATGGTGAGGCTGAGAGTGAGAGTGAGGTTGAGGGTGAGAGTGAGGCTGAGAGAGGGAGAGAGGGAGTGTCAGATTTAGGGTGAGACTGACAGTGAGGGTAAGAGTGAGACTGAGGGTGTGGGTGTGAGTGAGAGTGAGGGTGAGGGTGAGGGAGAGGGTGAGGGTGAGGGTGAGAATGAGGTTGAGAGTGAGAGTGAGAGTGAGAGTGAGAGTGAGAGTGAGAGTGAGGGTGAGGGTGAGGGAGTCGGTGAGGGTGAGAATGAGGGTGAGAGTGAGAGTGAGAGTGAGGGTGAGGCTGAGGGAGAGTGAGAGTGAGACTGAGAGTGAGGGTGAGGGTGAGGGTGAGGGTGAGGGTGAGGGTGAGGGTGAGAGGGAGATTGAGAGTGAGATTTAGAGTAAAGTGATGGTGATGGCGACTTTGCGGGTAAGTGCGGGGGTATGGGTAAGGGTGAGAGTGCGGGTGAGGGTGAAAGTGAGAGTGAGAGTGAGAGTGAGAGTGAGAGTGAGATTGTGAGTGAGTGTGAGAGTGAGAGAGAGAGTCAGGGTGATAGAGAGGGTGAGAGAGAGGGTGAGAGAGAGGGTGAGAGAGAGGGTGAGAGAGAGGATGAGAGAGAGGATGAGAGAGAGGGTGAGAGAGAGGGTGAGATAGAGGGTGAGATAGAGGGTGAGATAGAGGGTGAGAGATAGGGTGAGAGAGAGGGAGAGAGTGAGCGTGGGCGTGAGTGTGAGCGCGACAGTGAGCGTGAGAGTGAGCATGAGCGTGATCATGAGCAGGAGCATGTGCGTGAGCGTGAGCATGAGCAGGAGCATGTGCGTGAGCGTGAGCATGAGAGTGAGAGTGAGCATGGGAGTAAGAGTAAGAGTGAGAGTGAGAGTGAGAGTGAGAGTGAGCGTGAGCGTGAACGTCAGCATGAGCGTGAGCGTGAGCGTGAGAGTGAGAGTGAGAGTGAAGCTGAGGCTGAGGGTGAGGGTGAGGGTGAGGGTAATGGTGAGGGTGAGAGTGAGATTGTGGGTGAGAGTCAGGGTAAGAGTCAGGGTGACAGAAATGGTGAGACAGACGGTGAGAGAGAGAGGGTGAGAGAGAGGGTGAGAGTGAAGGTGGGTGAGGGTGAGTGAGAGTGAGGGTGAGAGTGAGGGTGAGGGTGAGAGTGAGGGTGAGAGTGAGGGTGAGAGTGAGAGCGAAATGTGAGAGATTGTGAGAGATTGTGAGGGTGAGGGGAGCGTGAGGGTAAGGGTGAGGGTGAGCGTGAGAGTGAGGTTGAGGGTGAGAGTGTGGTTGAGAGAAGGAGAGAGGGAGGGTCAGACTTACGGTGAGATTGACAGTGAGAGTATGAGAGAGAGTGAGGGTGAGCGTGAGAGTGAGAGTGAGGGTGAGGGAGAGGGAGAGGTTGAGGGTGAGGGTGAGTATGAGGGTGAGAGTGAGAGTGAGGTTGAGAGTGAGGGTGAGGGTGAGACTGAGGGATTGTGAGAGTGAGGGTGAGCGTGAGGGTGGGGGTGAGGGTGAGAGAGAGGGTGAGAGAGAAAATGAGAGATAGGGTGAGAAAGAGAGTGAGTGTGAGTGTGAGCGTGAGTGTGAGCGTGACAGTGAGTGTGAGAGTGAGCATGAGCGTGAGCATGAGCAGGAGCATGTGCGCCAGCGTGAGCATGAGAGTGTGCATGAGAGTGAGAGTGAGAGTGAGCATGAGCGTGAGCGTGAGCGTGAGCGTGACAGTGAGCATGAGAGTGAGCATGAGCATGATTGTGAGCATGAGCATAAGCATGAGGGTGAGCCTGAGCTTGAGAGTGAGCGTGAGCGTGAGCGTGAGAGTGAGAGTGAGAGTGAGAGTGAGCGTGAGCATGAGCATGATAGTGAGCGTGAGTGTGAGTGTGAGAATAAGCATGAGAGTGAGCGTGAGAGTGTGCCTGAGTATGAGTGTGAGAGTGAGCATGAGCGTGAGGCTGAGGCTGAGGATGAGGCTGAGGCTGAGGTTGAGGGTGAGGGTGAGGGTAATGGTGAGGGTGAGAGTGAGATTGTGGGAGAGAGTCAGGGTAAGGGTCAGGGTGAGAGAGAGGGTGAGACAGAGGGTGACAGAGAGGGTGAGAGTGAAGGTGGGTGAGGGTGAGTGAGAGTGAGAGTGAGAGTGAGGGTGAGGCTGAGAGTGAGAGTGCGAGGGAGAGGGAGATTGAGAGTGAAGGTTACACTGAGGATGAGGGTTAGGGTGAGTGAGAGGGTGAGTGAGAGTGAGATTTATAGTGACGTGATGGTGATGGTGATGGCGACGGTCCGGGTGAGGGCGAGGGTGTGGGTGTGAGTGTATGTGAGAGTGAGAGTGAGAGTGTGAGAGAGGGTGAGAGTGAGGGTGAGGGTGAGAGATTGTGAGAGATTATTAGGGTGAGGGAAGGGTGAGGGTAAGAGTGAGGGTGAGAGTGAGAGTGAGGTTGAGGGTGAGATTGAGGCTGAGAGAGGGAGAGAGGGAGGGTGAGATTTAGGGCGAGATTGACAGTGAGAGTAAGAGTGAGAGTGAGGGTGAGGGTGAGAGTGAGGGTGAGAGTGAGGGTGAGAGTGAGGGTGAGAGTGAGGGTGAGGGTGAGGGTGAGGGTGAGGGTGAGAGTGGGGGTGAGAGTGAGAGGGAAATGTGAGAGATTGTGAGTGATTGTGAGGGTGAGGGAAGGGTGAGGGTAATGGTGAGGCTGAGAGTGAGAGTGAGGTTGAGGGTGAGAGTGAGGCTGAGAGAGGGAGAGAGGGAGTGTCAGATTTAGGGTGAGACTGACAGTGAGGGTAAGAGTGAGACTGAGGGTGTGGGTGTGAGTGAGAGTGAGGGTGAGGGTGAGGGAGAGGGTGAGGGTGAGGGTGAGAATGAGGTTGAGAGTGAGAGTGAGAGTGAGAGTGAGAGTGAGAGTGAGAGTGAGGGTGAGGGTGAGGGTGAGGGAGTCGGTGAGGGTGAGAATGAGGGTGAGAGTGAGAGTGAGAGTGAGGGTGAGGCTGAGGGAGAGTGAGAGTGAGACTGAGAGTGAGGGTGAGGGTGAGGGTGAGGGTGAGGGTGAGGGTGAGGGTGAGAGGGAGATTGAGAGTGAGATTTAGAGTAAAGTGATGGTGATGGCGACTTTGCGGGTAAGTGCGGGGGTATGGGTAAGGGTGAGAGTGCGGGTGAGGGTGAAAGTGAGAGTGAGAGTGAGAGTGAGAGTGAGAGTGAGATTGTGAGTGAGTGTGAGAGTGAGAGAGAGAGTCAGGGTGATAGAGAGG
Source organism: Isurus oxyrinchus (assembly GCA_026770705.1). Classification (NCBI taxonomy): domain Eukaryota; kingdom Metazoa; phylum Chordata; class Chondrichthyes; order Lamniformes; family Lamnidae; genus Isurus; species Isurus oxyrinchus. The sequence continues at coordinate 148,422 of JANJGN010000668.1, forward strand.
GTGAGAGAGAGGGTGAGAGAGAGGGTGAGAGAGAGGGTGAGATAGAGGGTGAGATAGAGGGTGAGATAGAGGGTGAGAGATAGGGTGAGAGAGAGGGAGAGAGTGAGCGTGGGCGTGAGTGTGAGCGCGACAGTGAGCGTGAGAGTGAGCATGAGCGTGATCATGAGCAGGAGCATGTGCGTGAGCGTGAGCATGAGCAGGAGCATGTGCGTGAGCGTGAGCATGAGAGTGAGAGTGAGCATGGGAGTAAGAGTAAGAGTGAGAGTGAGAGTGAGAGTGAGAGTGAGAGTGAGAGTGAGCGTGAGCGTGAACGTCAGCATGAGCGTGAGCGTGAGCGTGAGAGTGAGAGTGAGAGTGAAGCTGAGGCTGAGGGTGAGGGTGAGGGTGAGGGTAATGGTGAGGGTGAGAGTGAGATTGTGGGTGAGAGTCAGGGTAAGAGTCAGGGTGACAGAAATGGTGAGACAGACGGTGAGAGAGAGAGGGTGAGAGAGAGGGTGAGAGTGAAGGTGGGTGAGGGTGAGTGAGAGTGAGAGTGAGAATGAGGGTGAGGCTGAGAGTGAGAGTGCGAGGGAGAGGGATATTGAGAGTGAAAGTTACACTGAGGATGAGGGTTAGGGTGAGTGAGAAGGTGAGAGAGAGTGAGATTTATAGTGATGTGATGGTGATGGTGAAGGTGACGGTCCGGGTGAGGGCGAGGGTGTGGGTGTGAGTGTATGTGAGAGTGAGAGTGAGAGTGTGAGAGAGGGTGAGAGTGAGGGTGAGAGTGAGGGTGAGGGTGAGAGTGAGGGTGAGAGTGAGAGTGAAATGTGAGAGATTGTGAGAGATTATTAGGGTGAGGGAAGGGTGTGGGTAAGGGTGAGGGTGAGAGTGAGAGTGAGGTTGAGGGTGAGATTGAGGCTGAGAGAGGGAGAGAGGGAGGGTGAGATTTAGGGCGAGATTGACAGTGAGAGTAAGAGTGAGAGTGAGGGTGAGGGTGAGAGTGAGAGTGAGAGTGAGGGTGAGGGTGAGGGAGAGGGTGAGGATGAGAATGTGGGTGAGAGTGAGAGTGAGAGTGAGGGTGAGGCTGAGGGAGAGTGAGAGTGAGGGTGAGGGTGAGAGTGAGAGGGAGATTGAGGTTGAAGGTTACAGTGAGGGTGAGGGCGAGGGTGAGTGAGGGTGCGAGTGAGAGTGAGATTTAGAGTGAGGTGATGGTGATGGCGACGTTGCGGCTAAGTGCGAGGGTGAGAGTGCGGGTGACGGTGAGAGTGAGAGTGAGAGTGAGAGTGAGAGTGAGAGTGAGAGTGAGAGTCAGGGTGATAGAGAGGGTGAGAGAGAGGGTGAGAGAGAGGGTTAGAGAGAGGGTGAGCGAGAGGGAGAGAATGAGCGTGAGCATGAGTGTGAGCGTGACAGTGAGCGTGAGAGTGAGCATGAGCGTGAGCATGAGCATGAGCATGAGCGTGAGAGTGAGAGTGAGAGTGAGCGTGAGCGTGAGTGTGAGAGAGAGAGTGAGAGTGAGAGTGAGAGTGAGCGTGAGCGTGAGAGTGAGCATGAGCGTGAGAATGAGCATGAGCATGAGAGTGAGAGTGAGAGTGAGAGTGAGAGTGAGAGTGAGAGTGAGAGTGAGCGTGAGCATGAGCGTGAGGCTGAGGCTGAGGCTGAGGGTGAGGGTGAGGTTGACGGTGAGGGTGAGGGTGAGGGTAATGATGAGCATGAGAGTGAGATTGTGGGTGAGAGTCAGGGTAAGAGTCAGTGTGAGAGAGAGGGTGAGACAGAGGGTGAGAGAGAGGGTGAGAGTGAAGGTGGGTGAGGGTGAGTGAGAGTGAGAGTGAGGGTGAGGCTGAGGGTGAGAGTGCGAGTGAGAGGGAGATTGAGAGTGAAGGTTGCAGTAAGGTTGAGGGTGAGTGTGAGGGTGAGGGTGAGTGTGAGCGTGAGTGAGACTGAGATTTATAGTGACGTGATGGTGATGGCGATGGTCTGGGTGAGTGCGAGTGTGTGGGTGTGAGTGTATTTGAGAGTGAGAGTGTGAGAGTGAGGGTGAGGGTGAGGTTGAGTGAGGGAGAGAGTGAGAGTGAGAGTGAGATTTAGAGTGTAGTGATGGGGATGGCGGCAGTGTAGGTGAGGGCGAGGGTGTGGGTGAGGATGAGATTGAGAGTGAGAGTGAGAATGAGAGTGAGAGTGAGAGTGAGAGTGAAAGTGAGAGTGAGGGTGAGTGTGAGGATGAGAGAGAGGGTGAGAGAGAGGGTGAGAGAGAGGGTGAGAGTGAGGGTGAGACCGAGGGGGAGTGCGAGGGTGAGAGTGAGGGTGAGGGTGAGAGTGAGGGTGAGAGTGAGGGTGAGAGTGAGAGCGAAATGTGAGAGATTGTGAGAGATTGTGAGGGTGAGGGGAGCGTGAGGGTGAGGGTGAGCGTGAGAGTGAGGTTGAGGGTGAGAGTGAGGTTGAGAGAAGGAGAGAGGGAGGGTCAGACTTAGGATGAGATTGACAGTGAGAGTAAGAGAGAGAGTGAGAGTGAGCGTGAGAGTGAGAGTGAGAGTGAGGGTGAGGGAGAGGGTGAGGGTGAGGGTGAGAATGAGGGTGAGGGTGAGTATGAGGGTGAGAGTGAGAGTGAGATTGCGGGTGAGAGTGAGGGTGAGGGTGAGGCTGAGGTAGTGTGAGAGTGAGGGCGAGCGTGAGGGTGGGGGTAAGGGTGAGAGAGAGGGTGAGAGAGAAAATGAGAGATAGGGTGAGAGAGAGAGAGTGATCGTGAGTGTGAGCGTGAGTGTGAGCGTGACAGTGAGCGTGAGAGTGAGCATGAGCATGATTGTGAGCATGAGCATAAGCATGAGGGTGAGCCTGAGCTTGAGAGTGAGCGTGAGAGTGAGCTTGAGAGTGAGAGTGAGAGTGAGAGTGAGCGTGAGCATGAGCATGATAGTGAGCGTGAGCGTGAGTGTGAGTGTGAGAATGAGCATGAGAGTGAGCGTGAGAGTGTGCCTGAGTATGAGTGTGAGAGTGAGTGTGAGCATGAGCGTGAGGCTGAGGCTGAGGATGAGGCTGAGGCTGAGGCTGAGGGTGAGGGTGAGGGTAATGGTGAGGGTGAGAGTGAGATTGTGGGAGAGAGTCAGGGTAAGGGTCAGGGTGAGAGAGAGGGTGAGACAGAGGGTGACAGAGATGGTGAGCGTGAAGGTGGGTGAGTGAGAGTGAGAGTGAGAGTGAGGGTGAGGGTGAGGCTGAGGGTGAGAGTGCGAGGGAGAGGGAGATTGAGAGTGAAGTTACAGTGAGGGTGAGGGTGAGGTTGAGTGTGAGGGTGAGGGTGAGAGTGCGAGAAAGAGGGAGATTGAGAGTGAAGGTTACACTGAGGATAAGGGTGAGGGTGAGTGAGAGGGTGAGTGAGAGTGAGGGTGAGGGTGAGAGTGAGAGGGAGATTGAGAGTGAAGGTTACAGTGAGGGTGAGGGCCAGGGTGAGTGAGGGTGAGAGTGAGAGTGAGAGTGAGAGTGATAGATTGGGTGAGAGAGAGGGTGAGAGAGAGGGTGAGAGATAGGGTGAGCGAGAGGGAGAGAATGAGCGTGAGCGTGAGTGTGAGCGTGACAGTGAGCGTGAGCGTGAGCGTGAGTGTGAGCATGAGCATGAGCGTGAGCGTGAGAGTGAGCGTGAGCATGAGCGTGAGAGTGAGAGTGAGCGTGAGAGTGAGCGTGAGCCTGAGCATGAGAGTGAGCGTGAGCATGAGTGTGAGAATGAGCATGAGAGTGAGCATGAGAGTGAGTGTGAGTATGAGTGTGAGAGTAAGCGTGAGCATGAGCGTTAGGCTGAGGCTGAGGGTGAGGGTGAGGTTGAGGGTGAGGGTGAGGGTAATGGTGAGTGTGATAGTGAGATTGTGGGTGAGAGTCAGTGTCAGAGTCAGGGTGAGAGACAGAGGGTGAGAGTGAAGGTGGGTGAGGGTGAGTGAGTGAGAGTGAGAGTGAGGGTGAGGGTGAGGGTGAGAGTGCGAGGGAGAGGGAGATTGAGTGAAGGTTACAGTGAGGGAGAGGGTGAGTGTGAGGGTGAGGGTGAGAGTGCCAGGGAGAGGGAGATTGAGAGTGAAGATTAAACTGAGGATGAGGGTGAGGGTGAGTGTGAGGGTGAGTGAGAGTGAGATTTATAGTGACGTGATGGTGATGGTGATAGCGACGGTCTGGGTGAGGGCGAGGGTGTGGGTGTGAGTGTATGTGAGAGTGAGAGTGAGAGTGTGAGAGTGAGGGTGAGGGTGAGGTTGAGTGAGGGAGAGAGTGAGAGTGAGAGTGAGATTTAGAGTGCAGTGATGGGGATGGCGGCGGTGTGGCTGAGGGCAAGGGTGTGGGTGAGGATGAGAGGGAGAGTGAGGGAGAGTGAGAGTGAGAGTGAGAGTGAGAGTGAGGGTGAGGGTGAGGGTGAGGGTGAGGGTGAGTGTGAGCGTGAGTGAGAGTGAGATTTATAGTGACATGATGGTGATGGCGATGGTCTGGGTGAGGGCAAGTGTGTGGGTGTGAGTGTATTTGAGAGTGAGAGTGTGAGAGTGAGGGTGAGGGTGAGGTTGAGTGAGGGAGAGAGTGAGAGTGAGAGTGAGATTTAGAGTGTAGTGATGGGGATGGCGGCGGTGTGGCTGTCGGCGAGGGTGTGGGTGAGGATGAGATTGAGAGTGAGAGTGAGAATGAGAGTGAGAGTGAAAGTGAAAGTGAGAGTGAGGGTGAGTGTGAGGATGAGAGAGAGGGTGAGAGAGAGGGAGAGAGTGAGGGTGAGACCGAGGGGGAGTGTGAGGGTGAGAGTGAGGGTGAGGGTGAGAGTGAGGGTGAGAGTGAGGGTGAGAGTGAGAGCGAAATGTGAGAGATTGTGAGCGTGAGGGGAGTGTGAGGGTAAGGGTGAGGGTGAGCGTGAGAGTGAGGTTGAGGGTGAGAGTGTGGTTGAGAGAAGGAGAGAGGGAGGGTCAGACTTAGGGTGAGATTGACAGTGAGAGTAAGAGAGAGAGTGGGGGTGAGGGTGAAGGTGAGAGAGAGGTTGAGAGAGAGCATGAGAGATAGGTGAGAGAGAGAGAGTGAGCATGAGCGTGAGTGTGAGAGTGACAGTGAGTGTGAGTGTGAGTGTGAGTGTGAGAGAGTGAGAGTGAGAGTGAGAGAGAGAGAGTGAGAGTGAGAGTGAGAGTGAGAGTGAGCGTGAGCGAGAGCGAGAGCGAGAGCGAGCGCGAGCGAGAGCGAGAGCGAGAGTGAGGGTGAGGGTGAGGGTGAGAGTGAGAGTGAAGGTGAGGGTGAAGGTCAAGGTGAGGGTGAGGGTGAGAGTGAGAGTGAGAGTGACAGTGAGGGTGAGAGTGTGAGGATGAGAGCGCGGGTGAGAGTGAGGGTGAGAGCGAGGGTGAGAGCGAGGGTGAGGATGAGGATGAGGTTGAGAGTGCAGGAGAGAGCGACGGTGAGAGCGAGGGTGAGAGCGAGGGTGAGAGTGAGGGTGAGAACGAGGGTGAGAACGAGGGTGAGAGCGATGGTGAGAGCGAGGGTGAGATTGAGAGTGAGAGAGAGGGTGAGAGAGAGGGTGAGAGCGAAGGTGAGAGGGAAGATGAGAGGCAAGGTGAAAGCGAGGCTGAGAGCGAGAGTGAGAGAGAGGGTGAGAGAGAGGGTGAGAGAGAGGGAGAGAGTGAGGGTGAGACCGAGGGGGAGTGTGAGGGTGAGAGTGAGGGTGAGGGTGAGAGTGAGGGTGAGAGTGAGGGTGAGAGTGAGAGCGAAATGTGAGAGATTGTGAGAGATTGTGAGGGTGAGGGGAGCGTGAGGGTAAGGGTGAGGGTGAGCGTGAGAGTGAGGTTGAGGGTGAGAGTGTGGTTGAGAGAAGGAGAGAGGGAGGGTCAGACTTAGGGTGAGATTGACAGTGAGAGTATGAGAGAGAGTGAGGGTGAGAGTGAGAGTGAGAGTGAGGGTGAGGGAGAGGGAGAGGGTGAGGGTGAGGGTGAGTATGAGGGTGAGAGTGAGAGTGAGGGTGAGAGTGAGGGTGAGGGTGAGACTGAGGGAGTGTGAGAGTGAGGGTGAGCGTGAGGGTGGGGGTGAGGGTGAGAGAGAGGGTGAGAGAGAAAATGAGAGATAGGGTGAGAGAGAGAGTGAGCGTGAGTGTGAGCGTGAGTGTGAGCGTGACAGTGAGTGTGAGAGTGAGCATGAGCGTGAGCATGAGCAGGAGCATGTGCGCCAGCGTGAGCATGAGAGTGAGCATGAGAGTGAGAGTGAGAGTGAGAGTGAGCATGAGCGTGAGCGTGAGCGTGACAGTGAGCATGAGAGTGAGCATGAGCATGATTGTGAGCATGAGCATAAGCATGAGGGTGAGCCTGAGCTTGAGAGTGAGCGTGAGAGTGAGCGTGAGCGTGAGCGTGGGAGTGAGAGTGAGAGTGAGTGTGAGCATGAGCATGATAGTGAGCGTGAGAGTGTGCCTGAGTATGAGTGTGAGAGTGAGTGTGAGCATGAGCGTGAGGCTGAGGCTGAGGATGAGGCTGAGGCTGAGGTTGAGGGTGAGGGTGAGGGTAATGGTGAGGGTGAGAGTGAGATTATGGGAGAGAGTCAGGGTAAGGGACAGGGTGAGAGAAAGGGTGAGACAGAGGGTGACAGAGAGGGTGAGCGTGAAGGTGGGTGAAGGTGAGTGAGAGTGAGAGTGAGAGTGAGGGTGAGGGTGAGGGTGAGGCTGAGGGTGAGAGTGCGAGGGAGAGGGAGATTGAGAGTGAAGTTACAGTGAGGGTGAGGGTGAGGTTGAGTGTGAGGGTGAGGGTGAGAGTGTGAGAAAGAGGGAGATTGAGAGTGAAGGTTACACTGAGGATGAGGGTGAGGGTGAGTGAGAGGGTGAGTGAGAGTGAGGGTGAGGGTGAGAGTGAGAGGGAGATTGAGAGTGAAGTTTACAGTGAGGGTGAGAGTGAGAGTGAGATTTAGAGTGATGTGATGGTGATGGCGACGTTGCGGGTAAGTGCGAGGGTTTGGGTAAGGGTGAGAGTGCGGGTGAGTGTGAGAGTGAGCATGAGAGTGAGTGTGAGTATGAGTGTGAGAGTGAGCGTGAGCATGAGCGTTAGGCTGAGGCTGAGGGTGAGGGTGAGGTTGAGGGTGAGGGTGAGGGTGAGGGTAATGGTGAGTGTGATAGTGAGATTGTGGGTGAGAGTCAGGGTCAGAGTCAGTGTGAGAGACAGAGGGTGAGAGTGCAGGTGGCTGAGGGTGAGGGTGAGTGAGAGTGAGAGTTAGGGTGAGGGTGAGGGTGAGAGTGCGAGGGAGAGGGAGATTGAGTGAAGGATACAGTGAGGGTGAGGATGAGTGTGAGGGTGAGGGTGAGAGTGCCAGGGAGAGGGAGATTGAGAGTGAAGATTAAACTGAGGATGAGGGTGAGTGTGAGGGTGAGTGAGAGTGAGATTTATAGTGACGTGATGGTGATGGTGATAGCGACGGTCTGGGTGAGGGCGAGGGTGTGGGTGTGAGTGTATGTGAGAGTGAGAGTGAGAGTGTGAGAGTGAGGGTGAGGGTGAGGTTGAGTGAGGGAGAGAGTGAGAGTGAGAGTGAGATTTAGAGTGCAGTGATGGGGATGGCGGCGGTGTGGCTGAGGGCAAGGGTGTGGGTGAGGATGAGAGGGAGAGTGAGAGTGAGAGTGAGAGAGAGTGAGAGTGAGAGTGAGAGTGAGGGTGAGAGCGAGGGTGAGAGATAGGGCGAGAGAGAGGGTGAGAGAGAGGGAGAGAGTGAGGGTGAGAGCGAGGGGGAGAGCGAGGGTGAGATTGAGGGTGATTGTGAGAGTGAGGGTGAGCGTGAGGGTGAGAGTGAGAGCGAAATGTGAGAGATTGTGAGATTGTGAGAGATTGTGAGGGTGAGGGAAGCGTGAGGGTAAGGGTGAGGGTGCGAGTGAGAGTGAGGTTGAGGGTTCGAGAGAGGCGGAGTGAGGGAGAGAGGGAGGGTCAGATTTAGGGTGAGATTGACAGTGAGAGTAAGAGAGAGAGTGAGGATGAGAGTGAGCGTTAGGGTGAGAAAGAGGGTGAGGGTGAGAATGAGGGTGAGGGTGAGTGAGAGTGAGAGTGAGAGTGAGAGTGAGAGTGAGGGTGAGGGTGAGGGTGAGGGTGAGGGTGAGGGTGAGGGTGAGGGTGAGAGAGAGGGTGAGAGAGAGGGTGAGAGAGAGGGTGAGAGAGAGGGTGAGAGAGAGGGTGAGAGAGAGGGAGAGAGAGGGTGAGAGAGAGGGTGAGAGAGTGGGAGAGAGAAAGCGTGAGCGTGAGTGTGAGCATGACAGTGAGCATGAGAGTGAGCATGAGCATGATTGTGAGCATGACCATGAGCATGAGTGTGAGCGTAAGCTTGAGAGTGAGCGTGAGAGTGAGAGTTAGATTGAGAGTGAGAGTGAGCGTGAGCATGATAGTGAGCGTAAGCATGAGCGTGAATGTGTGTCTGAGTGTGAGAATGAGCATGAGAGTAAGCATGAGCTTGAGCGTGAGGCTGCGGCTGAGGCTGAGGCTGAGGCTGAGGCTGAGGCTGAGGCTGAGGCTGAGGCTGAGGGTGAGGGTGAGGGTAATGGTGAGGGTGAGAGTGAAATTGTGGGTGAGAGTGAGGGTGAGGGTCAGGGTGAGAGAGAGGGTGAGACAGAGGGTGAGAGAGAGGGTGAGAGTGAAGGTGGGTGAGGGTGAGTGAGAGTGAGAGTGAGAGTGAGGGTGAGGCTGAGTGTGAGAGTGTGAGGGAGAGGGAGATTGAGAGTGAAGGTTAAAGTGAGGGTGAGGGTGAGGGTGAGTGTGAGGGTGAGGGTGAGAGTGCGAGGGAGAGGGTGATTGAGAGTGAAGGTTACACTGAGGATGAGGATGAGTGTGAGTGTGAGGGTGAGTGAGAGTGAGATTTATAGTGACGTGATGGTGATGGTGATGGCGACGGTCTGGGTGAGGGCGAAAATGTGGGTGTGAGTGTATGTGAGAGTGAGAGTGAGAGTGAGCGTGAGAGTGAAGGTGAGGGTGAGGGTGAGGTTGAGTGAGGGAGCGAGTGAGAGTGAGATTTAGAGTGTGGTGATGGGGATGGCGCCAGTGTGGCTGTCGGCGAGGGTGTGGGTGAGGATTAGAGTGAGAGTGAGAGTGAGAGTGAGGGTGAGAGTGAGGGTGAGAGTGAGGGTGAGAGTGTGAGGATGAGATCGCAGGTGAGATTGAGGGTGAGAGTGAGGCAGAGGATGAGGATGAGGTTGAGAGCGAGGTTGAGAGCGAGGGTGAGAGCCAGGGTGAGAGCCAGGGTGAGAGCAAGGGTGAGAGCGAGGGTGAGAGCGAGGGTGAGAGCGAAGGTGAGAGGAAAGTGAAAGCGAGGGTGAGAGCGAGGGTGAGAGCGAGGGTGAGAGCGAGGGGGAGAGGGAGGGGGAGAGCGAGGGGGAGAGCGAATGGGAGAGCGAGGGGGAGAGCGAGGGGGAGAGCTAGGGGGAGAGCTAGGGTGAAAGTGAGAGTGAGAGTGAGGTTGAGGGTGAGAGTGAGGCTGAGAGAGGGAGAGAGGGAGGGTCAGATTTAGGTTGAGATTGACAGTGAGTTTAAGAGTGAGAGTGAGGGTGAGAATGAGGGAGACAGTGAGAGTGAGAGTGAGGGTGAGGCTGAGGGAGAGTGAGATTGAGGGTGAGGGTGAGGGTGAGAGGGAGATTGAGAGTGAATGTTACAGTGAGGGTGAGTGCGAGGGTAAGTGAGGGTGAGAGTGAGAGTGAAATTTAGAGTAAAGTGATGGTGATGGCGACATTGCGGGTAAGTGTGAGGGTGTGGGTGAGGGTGAGAGTGCAGGTGAGAGTGAGAGTGAGAGAGAGGGTGATAGAGAGGGTGAGAAAGAGGGTCAGAGAGAGGGAGAGAGTGAGCGTGAGCATGAGTGTGAGCATGACAGTGAGTGTGAGAGTGAGCATGAGCGTGACAGTGAGTGTGTGAGTGAGCATGAGCATGAGCGTGAGTGTGAGTGTGAGCGTGAGCGTGAGCGTGAGCATGAGCGTGAGTGTGAGCGTGAAAATGAGCATGAGAGTGAGCGTGAGAGTGAGCGTGAGTATGAGTGTGAGAGTGAACGTGAGCATGAGCGTGAGGCTGAGGCTGAGGGTGAGGTTGAGGGTGAGGGTAGGGCTTTGGGTGAGGATAATGGTGAGGGTGAGAGTGAGATTGTGGGTGAGAGTCAGGGTAAGAGTCAGGTTGAGAGAGAGGGTGAGACAGAGGGTGAGAGAGAGGGTGAGAGTGAAGGTGGGTGAGGGTGAGTGAGAGTGAGAGTGAGAGTGACAGTGAGAGTGAGTGTGAGGGTGAGAGTGAGGGTGAGGGTGAGTGTGCGAGGGAGAAGGAGATTGAGAGTGAAGGTTACAGTGAGGGTGAGGGTGAGAGTGCGAGGGAGAGGGAGATTGAGAGTGAAGGTTACACTGAGGATGAGGGTGAGGGTGAGTGTGAGGGTGAGTGGGAGTGAGATTTATAGTGACGTGATGGTGATGGTGATTTCGACGGTATGGGTGAGGGCGAGGGTGTGAGTGTGAGTGTATGTGAGAGTGAGAGTGAGAGTGGGAGTGTGAGAGTGAGCGTGAGGGTGAGGTTGAGTGAGGAAGAGAGTGAGAGTGAGAGTGAGATTTAGAGTGTGGTGATGGGGATGGCGGCGGTGTGGGTGAGGGCAAGGGTGTGGGTCAGGATGAGAGAGAGAGTGTGAGAGTGAGAGTGAGAGTGAAAGTGAGAGTGAGGGTGAGAGCGAGGGGGAGAGCGAGGGGAAGAGTCAGGGTGAGGGTGAGAGTGAGGCTGAGAGTGAGGGTGAGAGTGAGAGCGAAATGTGAGAGATTGTGAGGGTGAGGGAAGGGTGAGGGTAAGGGTGAGTGTGACAGTGAGAGTGAGGTTGAGGGTGAGAGTGAGGCTGAGGGAGGGAGAGAGGGAGGGTCAGATTTAGAGTGAGATTGACAGTGAGAGTAAGAGAGAGAGTGAGGGTGAGGGTGGGGGTGAGGGTGAAGGTGAGAGAGAGGTTGAGAGAGAGCATGAGAGATAGGTGAGAGAGAGAGAGTGAGCATGAGCATGAGTGTGAGAGTGACAGTGAGTGTGAGTGTGAGTGTGAGTGTGAGTGTGAGAGTGAGAGAGTGAGAGTGAGAGTGAGAGAGAGAGAGTGAGAGTGAGAGTGAGCGTGAGCATGAGCGTGAGCGAGAGCGAGCGCGAGCGAGAGTGAGCGTGAGGGTGAGGGTGAGGGTGAGAGTGAGAGTGAAGGTGAGGGTGAAGGTCAAGGTGAGGGTGAGGGTGAGGGTGAGAGTGAGAGTGACAGTGAGGGTGAAGTGTGAGGATGAGAGCACGGGTGAGAGTGAGGGTGAGAGTGAGGGTGAGAGCGAGGGTGATGATGAGGATGAGGTTGAGAGTGCAGGAGAGAGCGACGGTGAGAGCGAGGGTGAGAGCGAAGGTGAGAACGAGGGTGAGAACGAGGGTGAGAGGGATGGTGAGAGCGAGGGTGAGATTGAGAGTGAGAGAGAGGGTGAGAGAGAGAGTGAGAGCGAAGGTGAGAGGGAAGCTGAGAGGGAAGGTGAAAGCGAGGCTGAGAGCGAGAGTGAGAGTGAGGAGGAGAGCGAGGGGGAGAGTGAGGGTGAGAGTGAGGGTCAGGGTGAGAGTGAGGGTGAGAGTGAGGGTGAGAGTGAGAGCGAAATGTGAGAGATTGTGAGGGTGAGGGAAGGGTGAGGGTAAGGATGAGGGTGAGAGTGAGAGTGAGGTTGAGGGTCAGAGTGAGGCTGAGAAAGGGAGAGAGGGAGGGTCAGATTTAGGGTGAGATTGACAGTGAGAGTAAGAGTGAGGGTGAGGGTGAGAGTGAGAGTGAGAGTGAGAATGAGGGTGAGAGTGAGAGTGAGAGTGAGGGTGAGGGTGAGGCTGAGGGATAGTGAAAGTGAGGGTGAGGGTGAGAGTGAGAGGGAGATAGAGAGTGAAGCTTACAGTGAGGGTGAGGGCGAGGGTGATTGAGGGTGAGAGTGAGAGTGAGATTTAGAGTGAGGTGATGGTGATGGCGACGTTGCGGGTAAGTGAGAGGGTGTGGTTGAGCGTGCGGGTGAGGGTGAGAGTGAGGGTGAGGGTGAGGGTGAGAGTGAGAGTGAGAGTGAGAGTGAGAGTCAGGGTGATAGAGAGGGTGAGAGAGTGTGAGAGAGAGGGAGAGAGTGAGCGTGAGCGTGAGAGTGTGTGTGACAGTGAGCGTGAGAGTGAGCATGAGCGTGAGCGTGAGCGTGAGAGTGACCGTGAGAGTGACCATGAGAGTGACCGTGAGAGTGACCGTGAGAGTGAGCGTGAGAGTGAGAGTGGGCGTGAGAGTGAGCGTGAGAGTGAGCGTGAGCGTGAGCATGAGAGTGAGCGTGAGCATGAGCGTGTGAATGAGCATGAGAGTGAGTGTGAGAGTGAGCGTGAGTATGAGTGTGAGACTGAGTGTGAGCATGAGCATGAGGCTGAGGCTGAGGCTGAGGTTGAGAGTGAGGGTGAGGGTAATGGTGAGGGTGAGAGTGAGATTGTGGGTGAAAGTCAGGGTAAGAGTCAGGTGAGAGAGAGGGTGAGACAGAGGGTGGGAGAGAGCGTGAGAGTGAAGGTGGGTGAAGGTGAGTGAGAGTGAGAGTGAGAGTGACAGTGAGTGTGATGGTGAGGCTGAGGGTGAGAGTGTGAGGGAGAGGGAGATTGAGAGTGAAGGTTACAGTGAGGGTGAGTGTGAGGGTGAGGGTGAGAGTGAGGGAAAGGGAGATTGAGAGTGAAGGTTAAACTGAGGATGAGGGTGAGGGTGAGTGTGAGGGAGAGCGAGAGGGATATTTATAGTGATATGATGGTGATGGCGACGGTCTGGGTGAGGGCGAGCGTGTGGGTGTGAGTGTATGTGAGAGTGAGAGTGAGAGTGAAATTTAGAGTGAGGGTGAGGGTGAGGTTGAGTGAGGGAGAGAGTGAGAGTGAGAGTGAAATTTAGAGTGAGAGTGAGAGTGAAAGTGAGAGTGAGGGTGAGAGCGAGGTTGAGAGCGAGGGTGAGAGAGAGGGTGAGAGAGAGGGAGAGAGAGAGGGAGAGAGAGAGGGACAGAGTGAGGGTGAGAGCGAGGGTGAGAGTGAGAGCGAAATGTGAGAGATTGTGAGAGATTGTGAGGGTGAGGGAAGGGTGAGGGTAAGGATGAGGGTGAGAGTGAGAGTGAGGTTGAGGGTTAGAGTGAGGCTGAGAAAGGGAGAGAGGGAGGGTCAGATTTAGGGTGAGATTGACAGTGAGAGTAAGAGTGAGGGTGAGGGTGAGAGTGAGAGTGAGAGTGAGAGTGAGGGTGAGGGTGAGGCTGAGGGATAGTGAAAGTGAGGGTGAGGGTGAGAGTGAGAGGGAGATAGAGAGTGAAGCTTACAGTGAGGGTGAGGGCGAGGGTGATTGAGGGTGAGAGTGAGAGTGAGATTTAGAGTGAGGTGATGGTGATGGCGACGTTGCGGGTAAGTGAGAGGGTGTGGTTGAGCGTGCGGGTGAGGGTGAGAGTGAGGGTGAGGGTGAGGGTGAGAGTGAGAGTGAGAGTGAGAGTGAGAGTGAGAGTCAGGGTGATAGAGAGGGTGAGAGAGAGTGTGAGAGAGAGGGAGAGAGTGAGCGTGAGCGTGAGAGTGTGTGTGACAGTGAACGTGAGAGTGAGCATGAGCGTGAGCGTGAGCGTGAGAGTGACCATGAGAGTGACCGTGAGAGTGACCGTGTGAGTGAGCGTGAGAGTGAGAGTGGGCGTGAGAGTGAGCGTGAGAGTGAGCGTGAGCGTGAGCGTGAGCATGAGAGTGAGCGTGAGCATGAGCGTGAGTGTGAGCGTGTGAATGAGCATGAGAGTGAGCGTGAGCATGAGTGTGAGTGTGTGTGAGCCTGAGAATGAGCATGAGAGTGAGCGTGAGAGTGAGCATGAGTATGAGTGTGAGAGTGAGTGTGAGCATGAGCGTGAGGCTGAGGCTGAGGCTGAGGTTGAGAGTGAGGGTGAGGGTAATGGTGAGGGTGAGAGTGAGATTGTGGGTGAAAGTCAGGGTAAGAGTCAGGTGAGAGAGAGGGTGAGACAGAGGGTGAGAGAGAGCGTGAGAGTGAAGGTGGGTGAAGGTGAGTGAGAGTGAGAGTGACAGTGAGTGTGATGGTGAGGCTGAGGGTGAGAGTGTGAGGGAGAGGGAGATTGAGAGTGAAGGTTACAGTGAGGGTGAGTGTGAGGGTGAGGGTGAGAGTGTGAGGGAGAGGGAGATTGAGAGTGAAGGTTAAACTGAGGATGAGGGTGAGGGTGAGTGTGAGGGAGAGCGAGAGGGATATTTATAGTGATATGATGGTGATGGCGACGGTCTGGGTGAGGGCGAGCATGTGGGTGTGAGTGTATGTGAGAGTGAGAGTGAGAGTGTGAGAGTGAGGGTGAGGGTGAGGTTGAGTGAGGGAGAGAGTGAGAGTGAGAGTGAAATTTAGAGTGAGAGTGAGAGTGAAAGTGAGAGTGAGGGTGAGAGCGAGGTTGAGAGCGAGGGTGAGAGAGAGGGTGAGAGAGAGGGAGAGAGAGAGGGACAGAGTGAGGGTGAGAGCGAGGGTGAGAGTGAGAGCGAAATGTGAGAGATTGTGAGAGATTCTGAGGGTGAGGGAAGCGAGCGCGAGCGTGAGCGAGAGCGAGAGTGAGGGTGAGGGTGAGGGTGAGAGTGAGGGTGAGGGTGAGGGTGAGAGTGAGGGTGAGAGTGAGAGCGAAATGTGAGAGATTGTGAGGGTGAGGGGAGCGTGAGGGTAAGGGTGAGGGTGAGCGTGAGAGTGAGGTTGAGGATGAGAGAGAGGGTGAGAGAGAGGGTGAGAGAGAGGGAGAGAGTGAGGGTGAGACCGAGGGGGAGTGTGAGGGTGAGAGTGAGGGTGAGGGTGAGAGTGAGGGTGAGAGTGAGGGTGAGATTGAGAGCGAAATGTGAGAGATTGTGAGGGTGAGGGTAGCGTGAGGGTAAGGGTGAGGGTGAGCGTGAGAGTGAGGTTGAGGGTGAGAGTGAGGTTGAGAGAAGGAGAGAGGGAGGGTCAGACTTAGGGTGAGATTGACAGTGAGAGTAAGAGAGAGAGTGAGGGTGAGCGTGAGAGTGAGAGTGAGAGTGAGGGTGAGGGAGAGGGAGAGGGTGAGGGTGATGGTGAGGGTGAGAGTGAGGGTGAGTATGAGGGTGAGAGTGAGAGTGAGAGTGAGGCTGAGAGATAGGGTGAGGGTGAGACTGAGGGAGTGTGAGAGTGAGGGTGAGCGTGAGGGTGGGGGTGAGGGTGAGAGAGAGGGTGAGAGAGAAAATGAGAGATAGGGTGAGAGAGAGAGTGAGCGCGAGTGTGAGCGTGACAGTGAGCGTGAGAGTGAGCATGAGCGTGAGCATGAGCAGGAGCATGTGCGTCAGCGTGAGCATGAGAGTGAGAGTGAGAGTGAGAGTGAGAGTGAGAGTGAGAGTGAGAGTGAGAGTGAGAGTGAGAGTGAGAGTGAGAGTGAGAGTGAGAGTGAGAGTGAGAGTGAGAGTGAGAGTGAGAGTGAGCGTGAGCGTGAGCGTGAGAGTGAGAGTGAGAGTGAGCGTGAGAGTGAGAGTGAGAGTGAGGCTGAGGGTGAGGTTGAGGTTGAGGGTGAGGGTGAGGGTGAGGGTAATTGTGAGGGTGAGAGTGAGATTGTGGGTGAGAGTCAGGATAAGAGTCAGGGTGAGAGAGAGGGTGAGACAGACGGTGAGAGAGAGGGTGAGAGTGAAGGTGGGTGAGGGTGAGTGAGAGTGAGATTTAGAGTGTGGTGATGGGGATGGCGCCGGTGTGGGTGTCGGCGAGGGTGTGGGTGAGGATTAGAGTGAGAGTGAGGGTGAGAGTGAAGGTGAGAGTGAGGGTGAGAGTGAGGGTGAGAGTGAGGGTGAGAGAGTGAGGATGAGAGCGCGGGTGAGATTGAGGGTGAGAGTGAGGGTGAGGATGAGGATGAGGTTGAGAGCGAGGTTGAGAGCGAGGTTGAGAGCGAGGGTGAGAGCCAGGGTGAGAGCCAGGGTGAGAGCCAGGGTGAGAGCCAGGGTGAGAGCCAGGGTGAGAGCAAGTGTGAGAGTGAGAGTGAGAGCGAGGGTGAGAATGAGGGTGAGAGCGAGGGTGAGAGGGAAGTGAAAGTGAGGGTGAGAGCAAGGGGGAGATTGAGGGGGAGAGCGAGGGGGAGAGCTAGGGTGAGAGTGAGAGTGAGGTTGAGGGTGAGAATGAGGCTGGGAGAGGGAGAGAGGGAGGGTCAGATTTAGGTTGAGATTGACAGTGAGTTTAAGAGTGAGAGTGAGGGTGAGGGTGAGAGTGAGAGTGAGAGTGAGGGTGAGAATGAGGGAGATAGTGAGAGTGAGAGTGAGAGTGAGGGTGAGGCTGAGGGAGAGTGAGAGTGAGGGTGAGGGTGAGGGTGAGAGGGAGATTGAGAGTGAATGTTACAGTGAGGGTGAGTGCGAGGGTAAGTGAGGGTGAGAGTGAGAGTGAAATTTAGAGTAAAGTGATGGTGATGGTGACGTTGCGGGTAAGTGCGAGGGTGTGGGTGAGAGAGAGTGCGGGTGAGGGTGAGAGTGAGAGTGAGAGTGAGAGTGAGAGTGAGAGAGAGAGAGAGGGTGATAGAGAGGGTGAGCAAGAGGGTCAGAGAGAGGGAGAGAGTGAGCGTGAGCGTGAGTGTGAGCATGACAGTGAGTGTGAGAGTGAGCATGAGCGTGACAGTGAGTGTGTGAGTGAGCATGAGCGTGAGCGTGAGAGTCAGCGTGAGAGTGAGAGTGAGAGTGAGAGTGAGCGTGAGCGTGAGCGTGAGCGTGAGCGTGAGCGTGAGCGTGAGAGTGAGAGTGAGAGTGAGGCTGAGGCTGAGGCTGAGGCTGAGGCTGAGGGTGAGGGTGAGGGTAATGGTGAGGGTGAGAGTGAGATTGTGGATGAGAGTCAGGGTAAGAGTCAGGGTGAGAGAGAGGGTGAGACAGACGGTGAGAGAGAGGGTGAGAGAGAGGCTGAGAGTGAAGGTGGGTGAGGGTGAGTGAGAATGAGATTTAGAGTGTGGTGATGGGGATGGCGCCGGTTTGGGTGTCGGCGAGGGTGTGGGTGAGGATTAGAGTGAGAGTGAGAGTGAGGGTGAGAGTGAGGGTGAGAGTGAGTGTGTGAGTGAGGGTGAGAGTGTGATGATGAGAGCGTGGGTGAGATTGAGGGTGAGAGTGAGGGTGAGGATGAGATTGAGGTTGAGAGCGGGGTTGAGAGTGAGGGTGAGAGCGAGGGTGAGAGCCAGGGTGAGAGCCAGTGTGAGAGCCAGGGTGAGAGCCAGGGCTAGAGCAAGGGTGAGAGCGAGGTTGAGAGGGAAGTGAAAGTGAGGGTGAGAGCAAGGGGGAGAGCGAGGCGGAGAGCTAGGGTGAGAGTGAGGGTGAGGGTGAGAGTGAGAGTGAGGTTGAGGGTTAGATTGAGGCTGAGAGAGGGAGAGAGGGAGGGTCAGATTTAGGTTGAGATTGACAGTGAGTTTAAGAGTGAGAGTGAGGGTGAGGGAGAGGGTGAGGGTGAGAATGAGGGAGACAGTGAGAGTGAGAGTGAGAGTGAGGGTGAGGCTGAGGGAGAGTGAGAGTGAGGGTGAGGGTAAGGGTGAGAGGGAGATTGAGAGTGAATGTTACAGTGAGGTGAGTGCGAGGGTAGGTGAGGGTGAGAGTGAGAGTGAAATTTAGAGTAAAGTGATGGTGATGGCGACATTGCGGGTAAGTGTGAGGGTGTGGGTGAGGGTGAGAGTGCGGGTGAGGGTGAGAGTGAGAGAGAGTGAGAGTGAGAGTGAGAGAGAGGGTGATAGAGAGGGTGAGAAAGAGGGTCAGAGAGAGGGAGAGAGTGAGCGTGAGCATGAGTGTGAGCATGACAGTGAGTGTGAGAGTGAGCATGAGCGTGACAGTGAGTGTGTGAGTGAGCATGAGCATGAGCATGAGCGTGAGCGTGAGCATGAGCGTGAGTGTGAGCGTGAGTATGAGCATGAGAGTGAGCGTGAGAGTGAGCGTGAGAGTGAGCGTGAGTATGAGTGTGAGAGTGAACGTGAGCATGAGCGTGAGGCTCAGGCTGAGGCTGAGGGTGAGGTTGAGGGTGAGGGTAGGGCTTTGGGTGAGGGTAATGGTGAGGGTGAGAGTGAGATTGTGGGTGAGAGTCAGGGTAAGAGTCAGGTTGAGAGAGAGGGTGAGACAGAGGGTGAGAGAGAGGGCGAGAGTGAAGGTGGGTGAGGGTGAGTGAGAGTGAGAGTGACAGTGAGAGTGAGCATGAGGGTGAGAGTGAGGGTGAGGGTGAGTGTGCGAGGGAGAAGGAGATTGAGAGTGAAGGTTACAGTGAGGGTGAGGGTGAGGGTGAGGGTGCGAGGGAGAGGGAGATTGAGAGTGAAGGTTACACTGAGGATGAGGGTGAGAGTGAGTGTGAGGGTGAGTGGGAGTGAGATTTATAGTGACGTGATGGTGATGGTGATTTCGACGGTATGGGTGAGGGCGAGGGTGTGAATGTGAGTGTATGTGAGAGTGAGAGTGAGAGTGGGAGTGTGAGAGTGAGCGTGAGGGTGAGGTTGAGTGAGGAAGAGAGTGAGAGTGAGAGTGAGATTTAGAGTGTGGTGATGGGGATGGCGGCGGTGTGGGTGAGGGCAAGGGTGTGGGTCAGGATGAGAGAGAGAGTGTGAGAGTGAGAGTGAGAGTGAAAGTGAGAGTGAGGGTGAGAGCGAGGGGGGAGAGCGAGGGTGAGAGTCGGTGAGGGTGAGAGTGAGGGTGAGGGAGAGAGTGAGGCTGAGAGTGAGAGCGAAATGTGAGAGATTGTGAGGGTGAGGGAAGGGTGAGGGTAAGGGTGAGTGTGACAGTGAGAGTGAGGTTGAGGGTGAGAGTGAGGCTGAGGGAGGGAGAGAGGGAGGGTCAGATTTAGAGTGAGATTGACAGTGAGAGTAAGAGAGAGAGTGAGGGTGAGGGTGGGGGTGAGGGTGAAGGTGAGAGAGAGGTTGAGAGAGAGCGTGAAAGATAGGTGAGAGAGAGAGAGTGAGCGTGAGTGTGAGAGTGACAGTGAGTGTGACAGTGAGCATGAGCATGATTGTGAGCATGAGCGTGCGAGTGAGTGAGAGTGAGAGTGAGAGTGAGAGTGAGAGTGAGAGTGAGAGTGAGAGTGAGCGAGAGCGAGAGTGAGGGTGAGGGTGAGGGTGAGAGTGAGAGTGAAGGTGAGGGTGAAGGTCAAGGTGAGGGTGAGGGTTAGAGTGAGAGTGAGAGTGAGGGTGAGAGTGTGAGGATGAGAGCGATGATGAGGATGAGGATGAGGTTGAGAGTGCAGGAGAGAGCGAGGGTGAGAGCGAGGGTGAGAGCGAGGGTGAGAGCGAGGGTGAGAGCGAGGGTGAGAGCGAGGGTGAGAACGAGGGTGAGAGCGATGGTGAGAGCGAGGGTGAGATTGAGGGTGAGAGAGAGGGTGAGAGAGAGGGTGAGAGAGAGGGTGAGAGCGAAGGTGAGAGGGAAGATGAGAGGGAAGGTGAAAGCGAGGGTGAGAGCGAGAGTGAGAGCAAGGGGGAGAGCGAGGGGGAGAGTGAGGGTGAGAGTGAGGGTGAGGGTGAGAGTGAGGGTGAGAGTGAGGGTGAGGGTGAGAGTGAGGGTGAGAGTGAGGGTGAGGGTGAGAGTGAGGGTGAGAGTGAGAGTGAGAGTGAGAGTGAGAGTGAGAGTGTGAGTGAGAGTCAGGGTGATAGAGAGGGTGAGAGAGAGGGTGATAGAGAGGGAGAGAGTGAGCATGAGCGTGAGTGTGTGTGTGACAGTGAGCGTGAGAGTGAGCATGAGCGTGAGCGTGAGCGTGAGCGTGAGAGTGACCGTGAGAGTGACCGTGAGAGTGAGCGTGAGAGTGAGAGTGGGCGTGAGAGTGAGCGTGAGCATGAGCATGAGAGTGAGCGTGAGCATGAGCGTGAGCGTGAGTGTGTGTGAGTCTGAGAATGAGCATGAGAGTGAGCGTGAGAGTGAGCGTGAGTATGAGTGTGAGAGTGAGTGTGAGCATGAGCATGAGGCTGAGGCTGAGGCTGAGGCTGAGGTTGAGAGTGAGGGTGAGGGTAATGGTGAGGGTGAGAGTGAGATTGTGGGTGAAAGTCAGGGTAAGTGTCAGGGTGAGAGAGAGGGTGAGACAGAGGGTGAGAGAGAGCGTGAGAGTGAAGGTGGGTAAGGGTGAGTGAGAGTGAGAGTGAGAGTGAGAGTGACAGTGAGTGTGAGTGTGAGGCTGAGGGTGAGAGTGTGAGGGAGAGGGAGATTGAGAGTGAAGGTTACAGTGAGGATGAGTGTGAGGGTGAGGGTGAGAGTGTGAGGGAGAGGGAGATTGAGAGTGAAGGTTAAACTGAGGATGAGGGTGAGGGTGAGTGTGAGGGAGAGCGAGAGTGATATTTATAGTGATGTGATGGTGATGGTGATGGCGACGGTCTGGGTGAGGGCGAGCGTGTGGGTGTGAGTGTATGTGAGAGTGAGAGTGAGAGTGAGAGTGTGAGAGTGAGGGTGAGGGTGAGGGTGAGTGAGGGAGAGAGTGAGAGTGAAATTTAGAGTGAGAGTGAGAGTGAAAGTGAGAGTGAGGGTGAGAGCAAGGTTGAGAGAGAGGGTGAGAGAGAGGGTGAGAGAGAGGGTGAGAGAGACGGACAGAGTGAGGGTGAGAGCGAGGGGGAGAGGGAGGGTGAGAGTGAGGGTGAGGGTGAGAGTGAGAGTGAGAGTGAGGGTGAGAGTGAGAGGGAAATGTGAGAGATTGTGAGAGATTGTGAGGGTGAGGGAAGGGTGAGGGTAATGGTGAGGGTAATGGTGAGGGTGAGAGTGAGAGTGAGGTTGAGGGTGAGAGTGAGGCTGATAGAGGGAGAGAGGGAGTGTCAGATTTAGGGTGAGATTGACATTGAGAGTAAGAGTGAGAGTGAGGGTGTGGGTGTGAGTGAGAGTGAGGGAGACGGTGAGGGTGAGAATGAGGGTGAGAGTGAGAGTGAGAGTGAGGGTGAGGCTGAGGGAGAGTGAGAGTGAGCATGAGACTGAGACTGAGGGTGAGGGTGAGGGTGAGAGTGAGAGGGAGATTGAGAGTGAGATTTAGAGTGAGGTGATGGTGATGGCGACTTTGCGGGTAAGTGCAAGGGTATGGGTAAGGGTGAGAGTGCGGGTGAGGGTGAGAGTGAGAGTGAGAGTGAGAGTGAGATTGTGAGTGAGAGTGAGAGAGAGAGTCAGAGTGATAGAGAGGGTGAGAGAGAGGGTGAGAGAGAGGGTGAGAGAGAGGGTGAGAGAGAGGGTGAGAGAGAGGGTGAGAGAGAGGGTGAGATAGAGGGTGAGAGATGGGTGAGAGAGAGGGTGAGATAGAGGGTGAGATAGAGGGTGAGATAGAGGGTGAGAGATAGGGTGAGAGAGAGGGAGACAGTGAGCGTGAGCGTGAGTGTGAGCGCGACAGTGAGTGTGAGAGTGAGCATGAGCGTGAGCATGAGCAGGAGCATGAGCAGGAGCATGTGTGTCAGCGTGAGCATGAGAGTGAGCATGAGAGTGAAAGTGAGATTGAGCGTGAGCGTGAGCGTGAGCGTGAGAGTGAGAGTGAGGCTGAGGCTGAGGCTGAGGGTGAGGGTGAGGGTGAGGGTAATGGTGAGGGTGAGAGTGAGATTGTGGGTGAGAGTCAGGGTAAGAGTCAGGGTGAGAGAGAGGGTGAGACAGACGGTGAGAGAGAGGGTGAGAGAGAGGGTGAGAGTGAAGGTGGGTGAGGGTGAGTGAGTGTGAAGGTTACAGTGAGGGTGAGGTTGAGTGTGAGGGTGAGGGTGAGAGTGCGAGGGAGAGGGAGATTGAGAGTGAAGGTTACACTGAGGATGAGGGTTAGGGTGAGTGAGAGGGTGAGTGAGAGTGAGATTTATAGTGACGTGATGGTGATGGTGATGGCGAGGGTGTGGGCATGAGTGTATGTGAGAGTGAGAGTGAGAGTGTGAGAGATGGTGAGAGTGAGGGTGAGAGTGAGGGTGAGGCTGAGAGTGAGGGTGAGAGTGAGGGTGAGAGTGAGAGCGAAATGTGAGAGATTGTGAGAGATTATGAGGGTGAGGGAAGGGTGAGGGTAAGGGTGAGAGTGAGAGTGAGGTTGAGGGTGAGAGTGAGGCTGAGAGAGGGAGAGAGGGAGGGTCAGATTTAGGGTGAGATTGACAGTGAGAGTAAGAGTGAGGGAGAGGGTGAGGGTGAGGGTGAGAATGTGGGTGAGAGTGAGAGTGAGAGTGAGAGTGAGAGTGAGGGTGAGGCTGAGGGAGAGTGAGAGTGAGGGTGAGGGTGAGAGTGAGAGGGAGATTGAGGTTGAAGGTTACAGTGAGGGTGAGGGTGAGGGTGATTGAGGCTGCGAGTGAGAGTGAGATTTAGAGTGAGGTGATGGTGATGGTGATGGTGACATTGCGGGTAAGTGCGAGGGTGAGAGTGCGGGTGAGGGTGAGAGTGAGAGTGAGAGTGAGATTGAGAGTGAGAGTGAGAGTGTGAGTGAGAGTGAGAGTCAGGGTGATAGAGAGGGTGAGAGAGAGGGTGAGAGAGAGGGTGAGAGAGAGGGTGAGAGAGAGGGTGAGCGAGAGGGAGAGAATGAGCGTGAGCGTGAGTGTGAGCGTGACAGTGAGCGTGAGAGTGAGCATGAGCGTGAGCATGAGCATGAGCGTGAGCATGAGCATGAGCGTGAGCGTGAGAGTGAGAGTGAGAGTGAGCGTGAGCGTGAGCGTGAGCATGAGGGTGAGAGAGAGTGTGAGCGTGAGAGTGAGAGTGAGAGTGAGAGTGAGAGTGAGAGTGAGCGTGAGCGTGAGCATGAGGGTGAGAGAGAGTGTGAGCGTGAGAGTGAGAGTGAGAGTGAGAGTGAGGGTGAGGCTGAGGGAGAGTGAGAGTGAGGGTGAGGCTGAGGGAGAGTGAGAGTGAGGGTGAGGGTGAGGGTGAGAGGGAGATTGAGAGTGAATGTTACAGTGAGGGTGAGTGCGAGGGTAAGTGAGTGTGAGAGTGAGAGTGAAATTTAGAGTAAAGTGATGGTGATGGTGACGTTGCGGGTAAGTGCGAGGGTGTGGGTGAGAGAGAGTGCGGGTGAGGGTGAGAGTGAGAGTGAGAGTGAGAGTGAGAGTGAGAGAGAGAGAGAGGGTGATAGAGAGGGTGAGCAAGAGGGTCAGAGAGAGGGAGAGAGTGAGCGTGAGCGTGAGTGTGAGCATGACAGTGAGTGTGAGAGTGAGCATGAGCGTGACAGTGAGTGTGTGAGTGAGCATGAGCGTGAGCGTGAGAGTCAGCGTGAGAGTGAGAGTGAGAGTGAGAGTGAGCGTGAGCGTGAGCATGAGCGTGAGCGTGAGCGTGAGAGTGAGAGTGAGGCTGAGGCTGAGGCTGAGGCTGAGGGTGAGGGTGAGGGTAATGGTGAGGGTGAGAGTGAGATTGTGGATGAGAGTCAGGGTAAGAGTCAGGGTGAGAGAGAGGGTGAGACAGACGGTGAGAGAGAGGGTGAGAGAGAGGCTGAGAGTGAAGGTGGGTGAGGGTGAGTGAGAATGAGATTTAGAGTGTGGTGATGGGGATGGCGCCGGTTTGGGTGTCGGCGAGGGTGTGGGTGAGGATTAGAGTGAGAGTGAGAGTGAGGGTGAGAGTGAGGGTGAGAGTGAGTGTGTGAGTGAGGGTGAGAGTGTGATGATGAGAGCGTGGGTGAGATTGAGGGTGAGAGTGAGGGTGAGGATGAGATTGAGGTTGAGAGCGGGGTTGAGAGTGAGGGTGAGAGCGAGGGTGAGAGCCAGGGTGAGAGCCAGTGTGAGAGCCAGGGTGAGAGCCAGGGCTAGAGCAAGGGTGAGAGCGAGGTTGAGAGGGAAGTGAAAGTGAGGGTGAGAGCAAGGGGGAGAGCGAGGCGGAGAGCTAGGGTGAGAGTGAGGGTGAGGGTGAGAGTGAGAGTGAGGTTGAGGGTTAGATTGAGGCTGAGAGAGGGAGAGAGGGAGGGTCAGATTTAGGTTGAGATTGACAGTGAGTTTAAGAGTGAGAGTGAGGGTGAGGGAGAGGGTGAGGGTGAGAATGAGGGAGACAGTGAGAGTGAGAGTGAGAGTGAGGGTGAGGCTGAGGGAGAGTGAGAGTGAGGGTGAGGGTAAGGGTGAGAGGGAGATTGAGAGTGAATGTTACAGTGAGGTGAGTGCGAGGGTAGGTGAGGGTGAGAGTGAGAGTGAAATTTAGAGTAAAGTGATGGTGATGGCGACATTGCGGGTAAGTGTGAGGGTGTGGGTGAGGGTGAGAGTGCGGGTGAGGGTGAGAGTGAGAGAGAGTGAGAGTGAGAGTGAGAGAGAGGGTGATAGAGAGGGTGAGAAAGAGGGTCAGAGAGAGGGAGAGAGTGAGCGTGAGCATGAGTGTGAGCATGACAGTGAGTGTGAGAGTGAGCATGAGCGTGACAGTGAGTGTGTGAGTGAGCATGAGCATGAGCATGAGCGTGAGCGTGAGCATGAGCGTGAGTGTGAGCGTGAGTATGAGCATGAGAGTGAGCGTGAGAGTGAGCGTGAGAGTGAGCGTGAGTATGAGTGTGAGAGTGAACGTGAGCATGAGCGTGAGGCTCAGGCTGAGGCTGAGGGTGAGGTTGAGGGTGAGGGTAGGGCTTTGGGTGAGGGTAATGGTGAGGGTGAGAGTGAGATTGTGGGTGAGAGTCAGGGTAAGAGTCAGGTTGAGAGAGAGGGTGAGACAGAGGGTGAGAGAGAGGGCGAGAGTGAAGGTGGGTGAGGGTGAGTGAGAGTGAGAGTGACAGTGAGAGTGAGCATGAGGGTGAGAGTGAGGGTGAGGGTGAGTGTGCGAGGGAGAAGGTGATTGAGAGTGAAGGTTACAGTGAGGGTGAGGGTGAGGGTGAGGGTGAGAGTGCGAGGGAGAGGGAGATTGAGAGTGAAGGTTACACTGAGGATGAGGGTGAGAGTGAGTGTGAGGGTGAGTGGGAGTGAGATTTATAGTGACGTGATGGTGATGGTGATTTCGACGGTATGGGTGAGGGCGAGGGTGTGAATGTGAGTGTATGTGAGAGTGAGAGTGAGAGTGGGAGTGTGAGAGTGAGCGTGAGGGTGAGGTTGAGTGAGGAAGAGAGTGAGAGTGAGAGTGAGATTTAGAGTGTGGTGATGGGGATGGCGGCGGTGTGGGTGAGGGCAAGGGTGTGGGTCAGGATGAGAGAGAGAGTGTGAGAGTGAGAGTGAGAGTGAAAGTGAGAGTGAGGGTGAGAGCGAGGGGGAGAGCGAGGGTGAGAGTCGGTGAGGGTGAGAGTGAGGGTGAGGGAGAGAGTGAGGCTGAGAGTGAGAGCGAAATGTGAGAGATTGTGAGGGTGAGGGAAGGGTGAGGGTAAGGGTGAGTGTGACAGTGAGAGTGAGGTTGAGGGTGAGAGTGAGGCTGAGGGAGGGAGAGAGGGAGGGTCAGATTTAGAGTGAGATTGACAGTGAGAGTAAGAGAGAGAGTGAGGGTGAGGGTGGGGGTGAGGGTGAAGGTGAGAGAGAGGTTGAGAGAGAGCGTGAGAGATAGGTGAGAGAGAGAGAGTGAGCGTGAGTGTGAGAGTGACAGTGAGTGTGACAGTGAGCATGAGCATGATTGTGAGCATGAGCGTGCGAGTGAGTGAGAGTGAGAGTGAGAGTGAGAGTGAGAGTGAGAGTGAGAGTGAGAGTGAGCGAGAGCGAGAGTGAGGGTGAGGGTGAGGGTGAGAGTGAGAGTGAAGGTGAGGGTGAAGGTCAAGGTGAGGGTGAGGGTTAGAGTGAGAGTGAGAGTGAGGGTGAGAGTGTGAGGATGAGAGCGATGATGAGGATGAGGATGAGGTTGAGAGTGCAGGAGAGAGCGAGGGTGAGAGCGAGGGTGAGAGCGAGGGTGAGAGCGAGGGTGAGAGCGAGGGTGAGAGCGAGGGTGAGAACGAGGGTGAGAACGAGGGTGAGAGCGATGGTGAGAGCGAGGGTGAGATTGAGGGTGAGAGAGAGGGTGAGAGAGAGGGTGAGAGAGAGGGTGAGAGCGAAGGTGAGAGGGAAGATGAGAGGGAAGGTGAAAGCGAGGGTGAGAGCGAGAGTGAGAGCAAGGGGGAGAGCGAGGGGGAGAGTGAGGGTGAGAGTGAGGGTGAGGGTGAGAGTGAGGGTGAGAGTGAGGGTGAGGGTGAGAGTGAGGGTGAGGGTGAGAGTGAGGGTGAGGGTGAGGGTGAGAGTGAGGGTGAGAGTGAGAGTGAGAGTGAGAGTGAGAGTGAGAGTGTGAGTGAGAGTCAGGGTGATAGAGAGGGTGAGAGAGAGGGTGATAGAGAGGGAGAGAGTGAGCATGAGCGTGAGTGTGTGTGTGACAGTGAGCGTGAGAGTGAGCATGAGCGTGAGCGTGAGCGTGAGCGTGAGCGTGACCGTGAGAGTGACCGTGAGAGTGAGCGTGAGAGTGAGAGTGGGCGTGAGAGTGAGCGTGAGCATGAGCATGAGAGTGAGCGTGAGCATGAGCGTGAGCGTGAGTGTGTGTGAGTCTGAGAATGAGCATGAGAGTGAGCGTGAGAGTGAGCGTGAGTATGAGTGTGAGAGTGAGTGTGAGCATGAGCATGAGGCTGAGGCTGAGGTTGAGAGTGAGGGTGAGGGTAATGGTGAGGGTGAGAGTGAGATTGTGGGTGAAAGTCAGGGTAAGTGTCAGGGTGAGAGAGAGGGTGAGACAGAGGGTGAGAGAGAGCGTGAGATTGAAGGTGGGTAAGGGTGAGTGAGAGTGAGAGTGAGAGTGACAGTGACAGTGAGTGTGAGTGTGAGGCTGAGGGTGAGAGTGTGAGGGAGAGGGAGATTGAGAGTGAAGGTTACAGTGAGGATGAGTGTGAGGGTGAGGGTGAGAGTGTGAGGGAGAGGGAGATTGAGAGTGAAGGTTAAACTGAGGATGAGGGTGAGGGTGAGTGTGAGGGAGAGCGAGAGTAATATTTATAGTGATGTGATGGTGATGGTGATGGCGACGGTCTGGGTGAGGGCGAGCGTGTGGGTGTGAGTGTATGTGAGAGTGAGAGTGAGAGTGAGAGTGTGAGAGTGAGGGTGAGGGTGAGGTTGAGTGAGGGAGAGAGTGAGAGTGAAATTTAGAGTGAGAGTGAGAGTGAAAGTGAGAGTGAGGGTGAGAGCAAGGTTGAGAGAGAGGGTGAGAGAGAGGGTGAGAGAGAGGGTGAGAGAGACGGACAGAGTGAGGGTGAGAGCGAGGGGGAGAGGGAGGGTGAGAGTGAGGGTGAGGGTGAGAGTGAGAGTGAGAGTGAGGGTGAGAGTGAGAGGGAAATGTGAGAGATTGTGAGAGATTGTGAGGGTGAGGGAAGGGTGAGGGTAATGGTGAGGGTAATGGTGAGGGTGAGAGTGAGAGTGAGGTTGAGGGTGAGAGTGAGGCTGATAGAGGGAGAGAGGGAGTGTCAGATTTAGGGTGAGATTGACATTGAGAGTAAGAGTGAGAGTGAGGGTGTGGGTGTGAGTGAGAGTGAGGGAGACGGTGAGGGTGAGAATGAGGGTGAGAGTGAGAGTGAGAGTGAGGGTGAGGCTGAGGGAGAGTGAGAGTGAGCATGAGACTGAGACTGAGGGTGAGGGTGAGGGTGAGAGTGAGAGGGAGATTGAGAGTGAGATTTAGAGTGAGGTGATGGTGATGGCGACTTTGCGGGTAAGTGCGAGGGTATGGGTGAGGGTGAGAGTGCGGGTGAGGGTGAGAGTGAGAGTGAGAGTGAGAGTGAGATTGTGAGTGAGAGTGAGAGAGAGAGTCAGAGTGATAGAGAGGGTGAGAGAGAGGGTGAGAGAGAGGGCGAGAGAGAGGGTGAGAGAGAGGGTGAGAGAGAGGGTGAGAGATAGGGTGAGATAGAGGGTGAGAGATGGGTGAGAGAGAGGGTGAGATAGAGGGTGAGATAGAGGGTGAGATAGAGGGTGAGAGATAGGGTGAGAGAGAGGGAGACAGTGAGCGTGAGCGTGAGTGTGAGCGCGACAGTGAGTGTGAGAGTGAGCATGAGCGTGAGCATGAGCAGGAGCATGAGCAGGAGCATGTGTGTCAGCGTGAGCATGAGAGTGAGCATGAGAGTGAGAGTGAGAGTGAGCGTGAGCGTGAGCGTGAGCGTGAGAGTGAGAGTGAGGCTGAGGCTGAGGCTGAGGGTGAGGGTGAGGGTGAGGGTAATGGTGAGGGTGAGAGTGAGATTGTGGGTGAGAGTGAGAGAGAGAGTCAGAGTGATAGAGAGGGTGAGAGAGAGGGTGAGAGAGAGGGTGAGAGAGAGGGTGAGAGAGAGGGTGAGAGAGAGGGTGAGAGATAGGGTGAGATAGAGGGTGAGAGATGGGTGAGAGAGAGGGTGAGATAGAGGGTGAGATAGAGGGTGAGATAGAGGGTGAGAGATAGGGTGAGAGAGAGGGAGACAGTGAGCGTGAGCGTGAGTGTGAGCGCGACAGTGAGTGTGAGAGTGAGCATGAGCGTGAGCATGAGCAGGAGCATGAGCAGGAGCATGTGTGTCAGCGTGAGCATGAGAGTGAGCATGAGAGTGAAAGTGAGATTGAGCGTGAGCGTGAGCGTGAGCGTGAGAGTGAGAGTGAGGCTGAGGCTGAGGCTGAGGGTGAGGGTGAGGGTGAGGGTAATGGTGAGGGTGAGAGTGAGATTGTGGGTGAGAGTCAGGGTAAGAGTCAGGGTGAGAGAGAGGGTGAGACAGACGGTGAGAGAGAGGGTGAGAGAGAGGGTGAGAGTGAAGGTGGGTGAGGGTGAGTGAGTGTGAAGGTTACAGTGAGGGTGAGGTTGAGTGTGAGGGTGAGGGTGAGAGTGCGAGGGAGAGGGAGATTGAGAGTGAAGGTTACACTGAGGATGAGGGTTAGGGTGAGTGAGAGGGTGAGTGAGAGTGAGATTTATAGTGACGTGATGGTGATGGTGATGGCGAGGGTGTGGGCGTGAGTGTATGTGAGAGTGAGAGTGAGAGTGTGAGAGATGGTGAGAGTGAGGGTGAGAGTGAGGGTGAGGCTGAGAGTGAGGGTGAGAGTGAGGGTGAGAGTGAGAGCGAAATGTGAGAGATTGTGAGAGATTATGAGGGTGAGGGAAGGGTGAGGGTAAGGGTGAGAGTGAGAGTGAGGTTGAGGGTGAGAGTGAGGCTGAGAGAGGGAGAGAGGGAGGGTCAGATTTAGGGTGAGATTGACAGTGAGAGTAAGAGTGAGGGAGAGGGTGAGGGTGAGGGTGAGAATGTGGGTGAGAGTGAGAGTGAGAGTGAGAGTGAGGGTGAGGCTGAGGGAGAGTGAGAGTGAGGGTGAGGGTGAGAGTGAGAGGGAGATTGAGGTTGAAGGTTACAGTGAGGGTGAGGGTGAGGGTGATTGAGGCTGCGAGTGAGAGTGAGATTTAGAGTGAGGTGATGGTGATGGTGATGGTGACATTGCGGGTAAGTGCGAGGGTGAGAGTGCGGGTGAGGGTGAGAGTGAGAGTGAGAGTGAGATTGAGAGTGAGAGTGAGAGTGTGAGTGAGAGTGAGAGTCAGGGTGATAGAGAGGGTGAGAGAGAGGGTGAGAGAGAGGGTGAGAGAGAGGGTGAGCGAGAGGGAGAGAATGAGCGTGAGCGTGAGTGTGAGCGTGACAGTGAGCGTGAGAGTGAGCATGAGCGTGAGCATGAGCATGAGCGTGAGCATGAGCATGAGCGTGAGCGTGAGAGTGAGAGTGAGAGTGAGCGTGAGCGTGAGCGTGAGCATGAGGGTGAGAGAGAGTGTGAGCGTGAGAGTGAGAGTGAGAGTGAGAGTGAGAGTGAGAGTGAGAGTGAGCGTGAGCGTGAGCATGAGGGTGAGAGAGAGTGTGAGCGTGAGAGTGAGAGTGAGAGTGAGAGTGAGAGTGAGGGTGAGGCTGAGGGAGAGTGAGAGTGAGGGTGAGGGTGAGAGTGAGAGGAAGATTGAGGTTGAAGGTTACAGTGAGGGTGAGGGTGAGGGTGATTGAGGGTGAGAGTGAGATTTAGAGTGAGGTGATGGTGATGGTGATGGTGACATTGCGGGTAAGTGCGAGGGTGAGAGTGCGGGTCACGGTGAGAGTGAGAGTGAGAGTGAGATTGCGAGGTGAGAGTGAGAGTGTGAGTGAGAGTGAGAGTCAGGGTGATAGAGAGGGTGAGAGAGAGGGTGAGAGAGAGGGTGAGAGAGAGGTTGAGAGAGAGGGTGAGAGAGAGGGTGAGCGAGAGGGAGAGAATGAGCGTGAGCGTGAGTGTGAGCGTGACAGTGAGCGTGAGAGTGAGCATGAGCGTGAGCATGAGCTTGAGCGTGAGCGTGAGCGTGAGAGTGAGAGTGAGCGTGAGCGTGAGCATGAGGGTGAGAGAGAGAGTGAGCGTGAGAGTGAGAGTGAGAGTGAGCGTGAGCATGAGCATGAGGGTGAGAGAGAGAGTGAGAGTGAGAGTGAGCATGAGAGTGAGCGTGAGCGTGAGCGTGAGAGTGAGCATGAGCATGAGCGTGAGAATGAGCATGAGCATGAGAGTGAGAGTGAGAGTGAGCGTGAGCATGAGCGGTGAGCGTGAGTGTGTGTGAGTCTGAGAATGAGCATGAGAGTGAGCGTGAGAGTGAGCGTGAGTATGAGTGTGAGAGTGAGTGTGAGCATGAGCATGAGGCTGAGGCTGAGGCTGAGGCTGAGGTTGAGAGTGAGGGTGAGGGTAATGGTGAGGGTGAGAGTGAGATTGTGGGTGAAAGTCAGGGTAAGTGTCAGGGTGAGAGAGAGGGTGAGACAGAGGGTGAGAGAGAGCGTGAGAGTGAAGGTGGGTAAGGGTGAGTGAGAGTGAGAGTGAGAGTGACAGTGACAGTGAGTGTGAGTGTGAGGCTGAGGGTGAGAGTGTGAGGGAGAGGGAGATTGAGAGTGAAGGTTACAGTGAGGATGAGTGTGAGGGTGAGGGTGAGAGTGTGAGGGAGAGGGAGATTGAGAGTGAAGGTTAAACTGAGGATGAGGGTGAGGGTGAGTGTGAGGGAGAGCGAGAGTGATATTTATAGTGATGTGATGGTGATGGTGATGGCGACGGTCTGGGTGAGGGCGAGCGTGTGGGTGTGAGTGTATGTGAGAGTGAGAGTGAGAGTGAGAGTGTGAGAGTGAGGGTGAGGGTGAGGTTGAGTGAGGGAGAGAGTGAGAGTGAAATTTAGAGTGAGAGTGAGAGTGAAAGTGAGAGTGAGGGTGAGAGCAAGGTTGAGAGAGAGGGTGAGAGAGAGGGTGAGAGAGAGGGTGAGAGAGACGGACAGAGTGAGGGTGAGAGCGAGGGGGAGAGGGAGGGTGAGAGTGAGGGTGAGGGTGAGAGTGAGAGTGAGAGTGAGGGTGAGAGTGAGAGGGAAATGTGAGAGATTGTGAGGGTGAGGGAAGGGTGAGGGTAATGGTGAGGGTAATGGTGAGGGTGAGAGTGAGAGTGAGGTTGAGGGTGAGAGTGAGGCTGATAGAGGGAGAGAGGGAGTGTCAGATTTAGGGTGAGATTGACAGTGAGAGTAAGAGTGAGAGTGAGGGTGTGGGTGTGAGTGAGAGTGAGGGAGACGGTGAGGGTGAGAATGAGGGTGAGAGTGAGAGTGAGAGTGAGGGTGAGGCTGAGGGAGAGTGAGAGTGAGCATGAGACTGAGACTGAGGGTGAGGGTGAGGGTGAGAGTGAGAGGGAGATTGAGAGTGAGATTTAGAGTGAGGTGATGGTGATGGCGACTTTGCGGGTAAGTGCGAGGGTATGGGTGAGGGTGAGAGTGCGGGTGAGGGTGAGAGTGAGAGTGAGAGTGAGATTGTGAGTGAGAGTGAGAGAGAGAGTCAGAGTGATAGAGAGGGTGAGAGAGAGGGTGAGAGAGAGGGTGAGAGAGAGGGTGAGAGAGAGGGTGAGAGAGAGGGTGAGAGATAGGGTGAGATAGAGGGTGAGAGATGGGTGAGAGAGAGGGTGAGATAGAGGGTGAGATAGAGGGTGAGATAGAGGGTGAGAGATAGGGTGAGAGAGAGGGAGACAGTGAGCGTGAGCGTGAGTGTGAGCGCGACAGTGAGTGTGAGAGTGAGCATGAGCGTGAGCATGAGCAGGAGCATGAGCAGGAGCATGTGTGTCAGCGTGAGCATGAGAGTGAGCATGAGAGTGAGAGTGAGAGTGAGCGTGAGCGTGAGCGTGAGCGTGAGAGTGAGAGTGAGGCTGAGGCTGAGGGTGAGGGTGAGGGTGAGGGTGAGGGTAATGGTGAGGGTGAGAGTGAGATTGTGGGTGAGAGTCAGGGTAAGAGTCAGGGTGAGAGAGAGGGTGAGACAGACGGTGAGAGAGAGGGTGAGAGAGAGGGTGAGAGTGAAGGTGGGTGAGGGTGAGTGAGTGTGAAGGTTACAGTGAGGGTGAGGTTGAGTGTGAGGGTGAGGGTGAGAGTGCGAGGGAGAGGGAGATTGAGAGTGAAGGTTACACTGAGGATGAGGGTTAGGGTGAGTGAGAGGGTGAGTGAGAGTGAGATTTATAGTGACGTGATGGTGATGGTGATGGCGAGGGTGTGGGCGTGAGTGTATGTGAGAGTGAGAGTGAGAGTGTGAGAGATGGTGAGAGTGAGGGTGAGAGTGAGGGTGAGGCTGAGAGTGAGGGTGAGAGTGAGGGTGAGAGTGAGAGCGAAATGTGAGAGATTGTGAGAGATTATGAGGGTGAGGGAAGGGTGAGGGTAAGGGTGAGAGTGAGAGTGAGGTTGAGGGTGAGAGTGAGGCTGAGAGAGGGAGAGAGGGAGGGTCAGATTTAGGGTGAGATTGACAGTGAGAGTAAGAGTGAGGGAGAGGGTGAGGGTGAGGGTGAGGGTGAGAATGTGGGTGAGAGTGAGAGTGAGAGTGAGAGTGAGAGTGAGGGTGAGGCTGAGGGAGAGTGAGAGTGAGGGTGAGGGTGAGAGTGAGAGGGAGATTGAGGTTGAAGGTTACAGTGAGGGTGAGGGTGAGGGTGATTGAGGCTGCGAGTGAGAGTGAGATTTAGAGTGAGGTGATGGTGATGGTGATGGTGACATTGCGGGTAAGTGCGAGGGTGAGAGTGCGGGTGAGGGTGAGAGTGAGAGTGAGAGTGAGATTGAGAGTGAGAGTGAGAGTGTGAGTGAGAGTGAGAGTCAGGGTGATAGAGAGGGTGAGAGAGAGGGTGAGAGAGAGGGTGAGAGAGAGGGTGAGAGAGAGGGTGAGAGAGAGGGTGAGCGAGAGGGAGAGAATGAGCGTGAGCGTGAGTGTGAGCGTGACAGTGAGCGTGAGAGTGAGCATGAGCGTGAGCATGAGCATGAGCGTGAGCATGAGCATGAGCGTGAGCGTGAGAGTGAGAGTGAGAGTGAGCGTGAGCGTGAGCGTGAGCATGAGGGTGAGAGAGAGTGTGAGCGTGAGAGTGAGAGTGAGAGTGAGAGTGAGAGTGAGAGTGAGCGTGAGCGTGAGCATGAGGGTGAGAGAGAGTGTGAGCGTGAGAGTGAGAGTGAGAGTGAGAGTGAGAGTGAGGGTGAGGCTGAGGGAGAGTGAGAGTGAGGGTGAGGGTGAGAGTGAGAGGAAGATTGAGGTTGAAGGTTACAGTGAGGGTGAGGGTGAGGGTGATTGAGGGTGAGAGTGAGATTTAGAGTGAGGTGATGGTGATGGTGATGGTGACATTGCGGGTAAGTGCGAGGGTGAGAGTGCGGGTCACGGTGAGAGTGAGAGTGAGAGTGAGATTGCGAGTGAGAGTGAGAGTGTGAGTGAGAGTGAGAGTCAGGGTGATAGAGAGGGTGAGAGAGAGGGTGAGAGAGAGGGTGAGAGAGAGGTTGAGAGAGAGGGTGAGAGAGAGGGTGAGCGAGAGGGAGAGAATGAGCGTGAGCGTGAGTGTGAGCGTGACAGTGAGCGTGAGAGTGAGCATGAGCGTGAGCATGAGCGTGAGCGTGAGCGTGAGCGTGAGAGTGAGAGTGAGCGTGAGCGTGAGCATGAGGGTGAGAGAGAGAGTGAGCGTGAGAGTGAGAGTGAGAGTGAGCGTGAGCATGAGCATGAGGGTGAGAGAGAGAGTGAGAGTGAGAGTGAGCATGAGAGTGAGCGTGAGCGTGAGCGTGAGAGTGAGCATGAGCATGAGCGTGAGAATGAGCATGAGCATGAGAGTGAGAGTGAGAGTGAGCGTGAGCATGAGCGTGAGCGTGAGTGTGTGTGAGTCTGAGAATGAGCATGAGAGTGAGCGTGAGAGTGAGCGTGAGTATGAGTGTGAGAGTGAGTGTGAGCATGAGCATGAGGCTGAGGCTGAGGCTGAGGTTGAGAGTGAGGGTGAGGGTAATGGTGAGGGTGAGAGTGAGATTGTGGGTGAAAGTCAGGGTAAGTGTCAGGGTGAGAGAGAGGGTGAGACAGAGGGTGAGAGAGAGCGTGAGAGTGAAGGTGGGTAAGGGTGAGTGAGAGTGAGAGTGAGAGTGAGAGTGACAGTGAGTGTGAGTGTGAGGCTGAGGGTGAGAGTGTGAGGGAGAGGGAGATTGAGAGTGAAGGTTACAGTGAGGATGAGTGTGAGGGTGAGGGTGAGAGTGTGAGGGAGAGGGAGATTGAGAGTGAAGGTTAAACTGAGGATGAGGGTGAGGGTGAGTGTGAGGGAGAGCGAGAGTGATATTTATAGTGATGTGATGGTGATGGTGATGGCGACGGTCTGGGTGAGGGCGAGCGTGTGGGTGTGAGTGTATGTGAGAGTGAGAGTGAGAGTGAGAGTGTGAGAGTGAGGGTGAGGGTGAGGTTGAGTGAGGGAGAGAGTGAGAGTGAAATTTAGAGTGAGAGTGAGAGTGAAAGTGAGAGTGAGGGTGAGAGCAAGGTTGAGAGAGAGGGTGAGAGAGAGGGTGAGAGAGAGGGTGAGAGAGACGGACAGAGTGAGGGTGAGAGCGAGGGGGAGAGGGAGGGTGAGAGTGAGGGTGAGGGTGAGAGTGAGAGTGAGAGTGAGGGTGAGAGTGAGAGGGAAATGTGAGAGATTGTGAGAGATTGTGAGGGTGAGGGAAGGGTGAGGGTAATGGTGAGGGTAATGGTGAGGGTGAGAGTGAGAGTGAGGTTGAGGGTGAGAGTGAGGCTGATAGAGGGAGAGAGGGAGTGTCAGATTTAGGGTGAGATTGACATTGAGAGTAAGAGTGAGAGTGAGGGTGTGGGTGTGAGTGAGAGTGAGGGAGACGGTGAGGGTGAGAATGAGGGTGAGAGTGAGAGTGAGAGTGAGGGTGAGGCTGAGGGAGAGTGAGAGTGAGCATGAGACTGAGACTGAGGGTGAGGGTGAGGGTGAGAGTGAGAGGGAGATTGAGAGTGAGATTTAGAGTGAGGTGATGGTGATGGCGACTTTGCGGGTAAGTGCGAGGGTATGGGTGAGGGTGAGAGTGCGGGTGAGGGTGAGAGTGAGAGTGAGAGTGAGAGTGAGATTGTGAGTGAGAGTGAGAGAGAGAGTCAGAGTGATAGAGAGGGTGAGAGAGAGGGTGAGAGAGAGGGTGAGAGAGAGGGTGAGAGAGAGGGTGAGAGAGAGGGTGAGAGATAGGGTGAGATAGAGGGTGAGAGATGGGTGAGAGAGAGGGTGAGATAGAGGGTGAGATAGAGGGTGAGATAGAGGGTGAGAGATAGGGTGAGAGAGAGGGAGACAGTGAGCGTGAGCGTGAGTGTGAGCGCGACAGTGAGTGTGAGAGTGAGCATGAGCAGGAGCATGAGCAGGAGCATGTGTGTCAGCGTGAGCATGAGAGTGAGCATGAGAGTGAGAGTGAGATTGAGCGTGAGCGTGAGCGTGAGCGTGAGAGTGAGAGTGAGGCTGAGGCTGAGGCTGAGGGTGAGGGTGAGGGTGAGGGTAATGGTGAGGGTGAGAGTGAGATTGTGGGTGAGAGTCAGGGTAAGAGTCAGGGTGAGAGAGAGGGTGAGACAGACGGTGAGAGAGAGGGTGAGAGAGAGGGTGAGAGTGAAGGTGGGTGAGGGTGAGTGAGTGTGAAGGTTACAGTGAGGGTGAGGTTGAGTGTGAGGGTGAGGGTGAGAGTGCGAGGGAGAGGGAGATTGAGAGTGAAGGTTACACTGAGGATGAGGGTTAGGGTGAGTGAGAGTGAGATTTATAGTGACGTGATGGTGATGGTGATGGCGAGGGTGTGGGCGTGAGTGTATGTGAGAGTGAGAGTGAGAGTGTGAGAGATGGTGAGAGTGAGGGTGAGAGTGAGGGTGAGGCTGAGAGTGAGGGTGAGAGTGAGGGTGAGAGTGAGAGCGAAATGTGAGAGATTGTGAGAGATTATGAGGGTGAGGGAAGGGTGAGGGTAAGGGTGAGAGTGAGAGTGAGGTTGAGGGTGAGAGTGAGGCTGAGAGAGGGAGAGAGGGAGGGTCAGATTTAGGGTGAGATTGACAGTGAGAGTAAGAGTGAGGGAGAGGGTGAGGGTGAGGGTGAGAATGTGGGTGAGAGTGAGAGTGAGAGTGAGAGTGAGAGTGAGGGTGAGGCTGAGGGAGAGTGAGAGTGAGGGTGAGGGTGAGAGTGAGAGGGAGATTGAGGT
Organism: Isurus oxyrinchus; assembly: GCA_026770705.1. NCBI lineage: Eukaryota > Metazoa > Chordata > Chondrichthyes > Lamniformes > Lamnidae > Isurus > Isurus oxyrinchus. The sequence continues at coordinate 184,514 of JANJGN010000668.1, forward strand.
TGAAGGTTACAGTGAGGGTGAGGGTGAGGGTGATTGAGGCTGCGAGTGAGAGTGAGATTTAGAGTGAGGTGATGGTGATGGTGATGGTGACATTGCGGGTAAGTGCGAGGGTGAGAGTGCGGGTGAGGGTGAGAGTGAGAGTGAGAGTGAGATTGAGAGTGAGAGTGAGAGTGTGAGTGAGAGTGAGAGTGTGAGTGAGAGTGAGAGTCAGGGTGATAGAGAGGGTGAGAGAGAGGGTGAGAGAGAGGGTGAGAGAGAGGGTGAGAGAGAGGGTGAGCGAGAGGGAGAGAATGAGCGTGAGCGTGAGTGTGAGCGTGACAGTGAGCGTGAGAGTGAGCATGAGCGTGAGCATGAGCATGAGCATGAGCGTGAGCATGAGCATGAGCGTGAGCGTGAGAGTGAGAGTGAGAGTGAGCGTGAGCGTGAGCGTGAGCATGAGGGTGAGGGAGAGGGTGAGAGAGAGTGTGAGCGTGAGAGTGAGAGTGAGAGTGAGAGTGAGAGTGAGCGTGAGCGTGAGCATGAGGGTGAGAGAGAGTGTGAGCGTGAGAGTGAGAGTGAGAGTGAGAGTGAGAGTGAGGGTGAGGCTGAGGGAGAGTGAGAGTGAGGGTGAGGGTGAGAGTGAGAGGAAGATTGAGGTTGAAGGTTACAGTGAGGGTGAGGGTGAGGGTGATTGAGGGTGAGAGTGAGATTTAGAGTGAGGTGATGGTGATGGTGATGGTGACATTGCGGGTAAGTGCGAGGGTGAGAGTGCGGGTCACGGTGAGAGTGAGAGTGAGAGTGAGATTGCGAGTGAGAGTGAGAGTGTGAGTGAGAGTGAGAGTCAGGGTGATAGAGAGGGTGAGAGAGAGGGTGAGAGAGAGGGTGAGAGAGAGGTTGAGAGAGAGGGTGAGAGAGAGGGTGAGCGAGAGGGAGAGAATGAGCGTGAGCGTGAGTGTGAGCGTGACAGTGAGCATGAGCGTGAGCATGAGCGTGAGCGTGAGCGTGAGCGTGAGAGTGAGAGTGAGCGTGAGCGTGAGCATGAGGGTGAGAGAGAGAGTGAGCGTGAGAGTGAGAGTGAGAGTGAGCGTGAGCATGAGCATGAGGGTGAGAGAGAGAGTGAGAGTGAGAGTGAGCATGAGAGTGAGCGTGAGCGTGAGCGTGAGAGTGAGCATGAGCATGAGCGTGAGAATGAGCATGAGCATGAGAGTGAGAGTGAGAGTGAGAGTGAGCATGAGCGTGAGCATGAGTGTGTGTGAGTCTGAGAATGAGCATGAGAGTGAGCGTGAGAGTGAGCGTGAGTATGAGTGTGAGAGTGAGTGTGAGCATGAGCATGAGGCTGAGGCTGAGGCTGAGGTTGAGAGTGAGGGTGAGGGTAATGGTGAGGGTGAGAGTGAGATTGTGGGTGAAAGTCAGGGTAAGTGTCAGGGTGAGAGAGAGGGTGAGACAGAGGGTGAGAGAGAGCGTGAGAGTGAAGGTGGGTAAGGGTGAGTGAGAGTGAGAGTGAGAGTGAGAGTGACAGTGAGTGTGAGTGTGAGGCTGAGGGTGAGAGTGTGAGGGAGAGGGAGATTGAGAGTGAAGGTTACAGTGAGGATGAGTGTGAGGGTGAGGGTGAGAGTGTGAGGGAGAGGGAGATTGAGAGTGAAGGTTAAACTGAGGATGAGGGTGAGGGTGAGTGTGAGGGAGAGCGAGAGTGATATTTATAGTGATGTGATGGTGATGGTGATGGCGACGGTCTGGGTGAGGGCGAGCGTGTGGGTGTGAGTGTATGTGAGAGTGAGAGTGAGAGTGAGAGTGTGAGAGTGAGGGTGAGGGTGAGGTTGAGTGAGGGAGAGAGTGAGAGTGAAATTTAGAGTGAGAGTGAGAGTCAAAGTGAGAGTGAGGGTGAGAGCAAGGTTGAGAGAGAGGGTGAGAGAGAGGGTGAGAGAGAGGGTGAGAGAGACGGACAGAGTGAGGGTGAGAGCGAGGGGGAGAGGGAGGGTGAGAGTGAGGGTGAGGGTGAGAGTGAGAGTGAGAGTGAGGGTGAGAGTGAGAGGGAAATGTGAGAGATTGTGAGAGATTGTGAGGGTGAGGGAAGGGTGAGGGTAATGGTGAGGGTAATGGTGAGGGTGAGAGTGAGAGTGAGGTTGAGGGTGAGAGTGAGGCTGATAGAGGGAGAGAGGGAGTGTCAGATTTAGGGTGAGATTGACATTGAGAGTAAGAGTGAGAGTGAGGGTGTGGGTGTGAGTGAGAGTGAGGGAGACGGTGAGGGTGAGAATGAGGGTGAGAGTGAGAGTGAGAGTGAGGGTGAGGCTGAGGGAGAGTGAGAGTGAGCATGAGACTGAGACTGAGGGTGAGGGTGAGGGTGAGAGTGAGAGGGAGATTGAGAGTGAGATTTAGAGTGAGGTGATGGTGATGGCGACTTTGCGGGTAAGTGCGAGGGTATGGGTGAGGGTGAGAGTGCGGGTGAGGGTGAGAGTGAGAGTGAGAGTGAGAGTGAGATTGTGAGTGAGAGTGAGAGAGAGAGTCAGAGTGATAGAGAGGGTGAGAGAGAGGGTGAGAGAGAGGGTGAGAGAGAGGGTGAGAGAGAGGGTGAGAGAGAGGGTGAGAGATAGGGTGAGATAGAGGGTGAGAGATGGGTGAGAGAGAGGGTGAGATAGAGGGTGAGATAGAGGGTGAGATAGAGGGTGAGAGATAGGGTGAGAGAGAGGGAGACAGTGAGCGTGAGCGTGAGTGTGAGCGCGACAGTGAGTGTGAGAGTGAGCATGAGCGTGAGCATGAGCAGGAGCATGAGCAGGAGCATGTGTGTCAGCGTGAGCATGAGAGTGAGCATGAGAGTGAGAGTGAGATTGAGCGTGAGCGTGAGCGTGAGCGTGAGCGTGAGAGTGAGGCTGAGGCTGAGGCTGAGGGTGAGGGTGAGGGTGAGGGTAATGGTGAGGGTGAGAGTGAGATTGTGGGTGAGAGTCAGGGTAAGAGTCAGGGTGAGAGAGAGGGTGAGACAGACGGTGAGAGAGAGGGTGAGAGAGAGGGTGAGAGTGAAGGTGGGTGAGGGTGAGTGAGTGTGAAGGTTACAGTGAGGGTGAGGTTGAGTGTGAGGGTGAGGGTGAGAGTGCGAGGGAGAGGGAGATTGAGAGTGAAGGTTACACTGAGGATGAGGGTTAGGGTGAGTGAGAGGGTGAGTGAGAGTGAGATTTATAGTGACGTGATGGTGATGGTGATGGCGAGGGTGTGGGCGTGAGTGTATGTGAGAGTGAGAGTGTGAGAGATGGTGAGAGTGAGGGTGAGAGTGAGGGTGAGGCTGAGAGTGAGGGTGAGAGTGAGGGTGAGAGTGAGAGCGAAATGTGAGAGATTGTGAGAGATTATGAGGGTGAGGGAAGGGTGAGGGTAAGGGTGAGAGTGAGAGTGAGGTTGAGGGTGAGAGTGAGGCTGAGAGAGGGAGAGAGGGAGGGTCAGATTTAGGGTGAGATTGACAGTGAGAGTAAGAGTGAGGGAGAGGGTGAGGGTGAGGGTGAGAATGTGGGTGAGAGTGAGAGTGAGAGTGAGAGTGAGAGTGAGGGTGAGGCTGAGGGAGAGTGAGAGTGAGGGTGAGGGTGAGAGTGAGAGGGAGATTGAGGTTGAAGGTTACAGTGAGGGTGAGGGTGAGGGTGATTGAGGCTGCGAGTGAGAGTGAGATTTAGAGTGAGGTGATGGTGATGGTGATGGTGACATTGCGGGTAAGTGCGAGGGTGAGAGTGCGGGTGAGGGTGAGAGTGAGAGTGAGAGTGAGATTGAGAGTGAGAGTGAGAGTGTGAGTGAGAGTGAGAGTCAGGGTGATAGAGAGGGTGAGAGAGAGGGTGAGAGAGAGGGTGAGAGAGAGGGTGAGAGAGAGGGTGAGAGAGAGGGTGAGAGAGAGGGTGAGCGAGAGGGAGAGAATGAGCGTGAGCGTGAGTGTGAGCGTGACAGTGAGCGTGAGAGTGAGCATGAGCGTGAGCATGAGCATGAGCATGAGCGTGAGCATGAGCATGAGCGTGAGCGTGAGAGTGAGAGTGGGAGTGAGAGTGAGCGTGAGCGTGAGCGTGAGCATGAGGGTGAGAGAGAGTGTGAGCGTGAGAGTGAGAGTGAGAGTGAGAGTGAGAGTGAGAGTGAGAGTGAGAGTGAGCGTGAGCATGAGGGTGAGAGAGAGTGTGAGCGTGAGAGTGAGAGTGAGAGTGAGAGTGAGGGTGAGGCTGAGGGAGAGTGAGAGTGAGGGTGAGGGTGAGAGTGAGAGGAAGATTGAGGTTGAAGGTTACAGTGAGGGTGAGGGTGAGGGTGATTGAGGGTGAGAGTGAGATTTAGAGTGAGGTGATGGTGATGGTGATGGTGACATTGCGGGTAAGTGCGAGGGTGAGAGTGCGGGTCACGGTGAGAGTGAGAGTGAGAGTGAGATTGCGAGTGAGAGTGAGAGTGTGAGTGAGAGTGAGAGTCAGGGTGATAGAGAGGGTGAGAGAGAGGGTGAGAGAGAGGGTGAGAGAGAGGTTGAGAGAGAGGGTGAGAGAGAGGGTGAGCGAGAGGGAGAGAATGAGCGTGAGCGTGAGTGTGAGCGTGACAGTGAGCGTGAGAGTGAGCATGAGCGTGAGCATGAGCGTGAGCGTGAGCGTGAGCGTGAGAGTGAGAGTGAGCGTGAGCGTGAGCATGAGGGTGAGAGAGAGAGTGAGCGTGAGAGTGAGAGTGAGAGTGAGCGTGAGCATGAGCATGAGGGTGAGAGAGAGAGTGAGAGTGAGAGTGAGCATGAGAGTGAGCGTGAGCGTGAGCGTGAGAGTGAGCATGAGCATGAGCGTGAGAATGAGCATGAGCATGAGAGTGAGAGTGAGAGTGAGCGTGAGCATGAGCGTGAGCGTGAGTGTGTGTGAGTCTGAGAATGAGCATGAGAGTGAGCGTGAGAGTGAGCGTGAGTATGAGTGTGAGAGTGAGTGTGAGCATGAGCATGAGGCTGAGGCTGAGGCTGAGGCTGAGGTTGAGAGTGAGGGTGAGGGTAATGGTGAGGGTGAGAGTGAGATTGTGGGTGAAAGTCAGGGTAAGTGTCAGGGTGAGAGAGAGGGTGAGACAGAGGGTGAGAGAGAGCGTGAGAGTGAAGGTGGGTAAGGGTGAGTGAGAGTGAGAGTGAGAGTGACAGTGAGTGTGAGTGTGAGGCTGAGGGTGAGAGTGTGAGGGAGAGGGAGATTGAGAGTGAAGGTTACAGTGAGGATGAGTGTGAGGGTGAGGGTGAGAGTGTGAGGGAGAGGGAGATTGAGAGTGAAGGTTAAACTGAGGATGAGGGTGAGGGTGAGTGTGAGGGAGAGCGAGAGTGATATTTATAGTGATGTGATGGTGATGGTGATGGCGACGGTCTGGGTGAGGGCGAGCGTGTGGGTGTGAGTGTATGTGAGAGTGAGAGTGAGAGTGAGAGTGTGAGAGTGAGGGTGAGGGTGAGGTTGAGTGAGGGAGAGAGTGAGAGTGAAATTTAGAGTGAGAGTGAGAGTGAAAGTGAGAGTGAGGGTGAGAGCAAGGTTGAGAGAGAGGGTGAGAGAGAGGGTGAGAGAGAGGGTGAGAGAGAGGGTGAGAGAGACGGACATAGTGAGGGTGAGAGCGAGGGGGAGAGGGAGGGTGAGAGTGAGGGTGAGGGTGAGAGTGAGAGTGAGAGTGAGGGTGAGAGTGAGAGGGAAATGTGAGAGATTGTGAGAGATTGTGAGGGTGAGGGAAGGGTGAGGGTAATGGTGAGGGTAATGGTGAGGGTGAGAGTGAGAGTGAGGTTGAGGGTGAGAGTGAGGCTGATAGAGGGAGAGAGGGGAGTGTCAGATTTAGGGTGAGATTGACATTGAGAGTAAGAGTGAGAGTGAGGGTGTGGGTGTGAGTGAGAGTGAGTGAGACGGTGAGGGTGAGAATGAGGGTGAGAGTGAGAGTGAGGGTGAGGCTGAGGGAGAGTGAGAGTGAGCATGAGACTGAGACTGAGGGTGAGGGTGAGGGTGAGAGTGAGAGGGAGATTGAGAGTGAGATTTAGAGTGAGGTGATGGTGATGGCGACTTTGCGGGTAAGTGCGAGGGTATGGGTGAGGGTGAGAGTGCGGGTGAGGGTGAGAGTGAGAGTGAGAGTGAGAGTGAGATTGTGAGTGAGAGTGAGAGAGAGAGTCAGAGTGAGAGAGAGGGTGAGAGAGAGGGTGAGAGAGAGGGTGAGAGAGAGGGTGAGAGAGAGGGTGAGAGAGAGGGTGAGAGATAGGGTGAGATAGAGGGTGAGAGATGGGTGAGAGAGAGGGTGAGATAGAGGGTGAGATAGAGGGTGAGATAGAGGGTGAGAGATAGGGTGAGAGAGAGGGAGACAGTGAGCGTGAGCGTGAGTGTGAGCGCGACAGTGAGTGTGAGAGTGAGCATGAGCGTGAGCATGAGCAGGAGCATGAGCAGGAGCATGTGTGTCAGCGTGAGCATGAGAGTGAGCATGAGAGTGAGAGTGAGATTGAGCGTGAGCGTGAGCGTGAGCGTGAGCGTGAGCGTGAGAGTGAGAGTGAGGCTGAGGCTGAGGCTGAGGGTGAGGGTGAGGGTGAGGGTAATGGTGAGGGTGAGAGTGAGATTGTGGGTGAGAGTCAGGGTAAGAGTCAGGGTGAGAGAGAGGGTGAGACAGACGGTGAGAGAGAGGGTGAGAGAGAGGGTGAGAGTGAAGGTGGGTGAGGGTGAGTGAGTGTGAAGGTTACAGTGAGGGTGAGGTTGAGTGTGAGGGTGAGGGTGAGAGTGCGAGGGAGAGGGAGATTGAGAGTGAAGGTTACACTGAGGATGAGGGTTAGGGTGAGTGAGAGGGTGAGTGAGAGTGAGATTTATAGTGACGTGATGGTGATGGTGATGGCGAGGGTGTGGGCGTGAGTGTATGTGAGAGTGAGAGTGAGAGTGTGAGAGATGGTGAGAGTGAGGGTGAGAGTGAGGGTGAGGCTGAGAGTGAGGGTGAGAGTGAGGGTGAGAGTGAGAGCGAAATGTGAGAGATTGTGAGAGATTATGAGGGTGAGGGAAGGGTGAGGGTAAGGGTGAGAGTGAGAGTGAGGTTGAGGGTGAGAGTGAGGCTGAGAGAGGGAGAGAGGGAGGGTCAGATTTAGGGTGAGATTGACAGTGAGAGTAAGAGTGAGGGAGAGGGTGAGGGTGAGGGTGAGAATGTGGGTGAGAGTGAGAGTGAGAGTGAGAGTGAGAGTGAGGGTGAGGCTGAGGGAGAGTGAGAGTGAGGGTGAGGGTGAGAGTGAGAGGGAGATTGAGGTTGAAGGTTACAGTGAGGGTGAGGGTGAGGGTGATTGAGGCTGCGAGTGAGAGTGAGATTTAGAGTGAGGTGATGGTGATGGTGATGGTGACATTGCGGGTAAGTGCGAGGGTGAGAGTGCGGGTGAGGGTGAGAGTGAGAGTGAGAGTGAGATTGAGAGTGAGAGTGAGAGTGTGAGTGAGAGTGAGAGTCAGGGTGATAGAGAGGGTGAGAGAGAGGGTGAGAGAGAGGGTGAGAGAGAGGGTGAGAGAGAGGGTGAGCGAGAGGGAGAGAATGAGCGTGAGCGTGAGTGTGAGCGTGACAGTGAGCGTGAGAGTGAGCATGAGCGTGAGCATGAGCATGAGCGTGAGCATGAGCATGAGCGTGAGCGTGAGAGTGAGAGTGAGAGTGAGCGTGAGCGTGAGCGTGAGCATGAGGGTGAGAGAGAGTGTGAGCGTGAGAGTGAGAGTGAGAGTGAGAGTGAGAGTGAGAGTGAGCGTGAGCGTGAGCATGAGGGTGAGAGAGAGTGTGAGCGTGAGAGTGAGAGTGAGAGTGAGAGTGAGGGTGAGGCTGAGGGAGAGTGAGAGTGAGGGTGAGGGTGAGAGTGAGAGGAAGATTGAGGTTGAAGGTTACAGTGAGGGTGAGGGTGAGGGTGATTGAGGGTGAGAGTGAGATTTAGAGTGAGGTGATGGTGATGGTGATGGTGACATTGCGGGTAAGTGCGAGGGTGAGAGTGCGGGTCACGGTGAGAGTGAGAGTGAGATTGCGAGTGAGAGTGAGAGTGTGAGTGAGAGTGAGAGTCAGGGTGATAGAGAGGGTGAGAGAGAGGGTGAGAGAGAGGGTGAGAGAGAGGTTGAGAGAGAGGGTGAGAGAGAGGGTGAGCGAGAGGGAGAGAATGAGCGTGAGCGTGAGTGTGAGCGTGACAGTGAGCGTGAGAGTGAGCATGAGCGTGAGCATGAGCGTGAGCGTGAGCGTGAGCGTGAGAGTGAGAGTGAGCGTGAGCGTGAGCATGAGGGTGAGAGAGAGAGTGAGCGTGAGAGTGAGAGTGAGAGTGAGCGTGAGCATGAGCATGAGGGTGAGAGAGAGAGTGAGAGTGAGAGTGAGCATGAGAGTGAGCGTGAGCGTGAGCGTGAGAGTGAGCATGAGCATGAGCGTGAGAATGAGCATGAGCATGAGAGTGAGAGTGAGAGTGAGCATGAGCATGAGCGTGAGGCTGAGGCTGAGGGTGAGGGTGAGGTTGACGGTGAGGGTGAGGGTGAGGGTAATGATGAGCGTGAGAGTGAGATTGTGGGTGAGAGTCAGGGTAAGAGTCAGTGTGAGAGAGAGGGTGAGACAGAGGGTGAGAGAGAGGGTGAGAGTGAAGGTGGGTGAGGGTGAGTGAGAGTGGGATTGAGAGTGAGAATGAGGCTGAGGGTGAGAGTGCGAGGGAGAGGGAGATTGAGAGTGAAGGTTGCAGTAAGGTTGAGGGTGAGTGCGAGGGTGAGGGTGAGTGTGAGCGTGAGTGAGAGTGAGATTTATAGTGACGTGATGGTGATGGTGATGGTGATGGCGATGGCGATGGTCTGGGTGAGGGCGAGTGTGTGGGTGTGAGTGTATTTGAGAGTGAGAGTGTGAGAGTGAGGGTGAGGGTGAGGTTGAGTGAGGGAGAGAGTGAGAGTGAGAGTGAGATTTAGAGTGTAGTGATGGGGATGGCGGCGGTGTGGGTGAGGGCGAGGGTGTGGGTGAGGATGAGATTGAGAGTGAGAGTGAGAATGAGAGTGAGAGCGACAGTGAAAGTGAAAGTGAGAGTGAGGGTGAGTGTGAGGATGAGAGAGAGGGTGAGAGAGAGGGTGAGAGAGAGGGAGAGAGTGAGGGTGAGACCGAGGGGGAGTGCAAGGGTGAGAGTGAGGGTGAGGGTGAGAGTGAGGGTGAGAGTGAGGGTGAGAGTGAGAGCGAAATGTGAGAGATTGTGAAAGATTGTGAGAGATTGTGAGGGTGAGGGGAGCGTGAGGGTAAGGGTGAGGGTGAGCGTGAGAGTGAGGTTGAGGGTGAGAGTGAGGTTGAGAGAAGGAGAGAGGGAGGGTCAGACTTAGGGTGAAATTGACAGTGAGAGTAAGAGAGAGAGTGAGGGTGAGCGTGAGAGTGAGAGTGAGAGTGAGGGTGAGGGAGAGGGAGAGGGTGAGGGTGAGGGTGAGAATGAGGATGAGGGTGAGTATGAGGGTGAGAGTGAGAGTGAGGGTGTGGTTGAGGGTGAGGCTGAGGGAGTGTGAGAGTGAGGGTGAGCGTGAGGGTGGGGGTGAGGGTGAGAGAGAGGGTGAGAGAGAAAATGAGAGATAGGGTGAGAGAGAGAGTGAGCGTGAGCGTGAGTGTGAGTGTGAGTGTGAGCGTGACAGTGAGCATGAGAGTGAGCATGAGCATGATTGTGAGCATGAGCATAAGCATGAGGGTGAGCCTGAGCTTGAGAGTGAGCGTGAGAGTGAGCGTGAGAGTGAGAGTGAGAGTGAGAGTGAGAGTGAGAGTGAGCGTGAGAGTGAGCGTGAGCATGAGTATGATAGTGAGTGTGAGCGTGAGGGTGAGTGTGAGTCTGAGAATAAGCATGAGAGTGAGCGTGAGAGTGTGCCTGAGTATGAGTGTGAAAGTGAGTGTGAGCATGAGCGTGAGGCTGAGGCTGAGGATGAGGCTGAGGCTGAGGTTGAGGCTGAGGGTGAGGGTAATGGTGAGGGTGAGAGTGAGATTGTGGGAGAGAGTCAGGGTAAGGGTCAGGGTGAGAGAGAGGGTGAGACAGAGGGTGACAGAGAGGGTGAGCGTGAAGGTGGGTGAAGGTGAGTGAGAGTGAGAGTGAGAGTGAGAGTGAGGGTGAGGGTGAGGGTGAGGGTGAGAGTGCGAGGGAGAGGGAGATTGAGAGTGAAGTTACAGTGAGGGTGAGGGTGAGGTTGAGTGTGAGGGTGAGGGTGAGAGTGCAAGAAAGAGGGAGATTGAGAGTGAAGGTTACACTGAGGATGAGGGTGAGGGTGAGTGAGAGGGAGGGTGAGGGTGAGAGTGAGAGGGAGATTGAGAGTGAAGGTTACAGTGAGGGTGAGGGCCAGGGTGAGTGAGGGTGAGAGTGAGAGTGAGATTTAGAGTGAGGTGATGGTGATGGTGATGGCGACGTTGCGGGTAAGTGCGAGGGTGTGGTTAAGGGTGAGAGTGCGGGTGAGTGTGAGAGTGATAGTGAGAGTGAGAGTGAGAGTGAGAGTGATAGAGTGGGTGAGAGAGAGGGTGAGAGAGAGGGTGAGAGATAGGGTGAGCGAGAGGGAGAGAATGAGCGTGAGCGTGAGTGTGAGCGTGAGAGTGAGCATGAGCGTGAGCATGACCGTGAGCGTGAGCGTGAGAGTGAGCATGCGCGTGAGCGTGAGAGTGAGTGAGAGTGAGCGTGAGAGTGAGCGTGAGCCTGTGCATGGGAGTGAGCGTGAGCATGAGTGTGAGAATGAGCATGAGAGTGAGCATGAGAGTGAGTGTGAGTATGAGTGTGAGAGTGAGCGTGAGCATGAGCGTTAGGCTGAGGCTGAGGGTGAGGGTGAGGTTGAGGGTGAGGGTGAGGGTGAGTGTAATGGTGAGTGTGATAGTGAGATTGTGGGTGAGAGTCAGGGTAAGAGTCAGGGTGAGAGACAGAGGGTGAGAGTGAGGGTGAGAGTGCGAGGAAGAGGGAAATTGAGTGAAGGTTACAGTGAGGGTGAGGGTGAGTGTGAGGGTGAGGGTGAAAGTGCCAGGGAGAGGGAGATTGAGAGTGAAGATTAAACTGAGGATGAGGGTGAGGGTGAGTGTGAGGGTGAGTGAGAGTGAGATTTATAGTGACGTGATGGTGATGGTGATAGCGACGGTCTGGGTGAGGGCGAGGGTGTGGGTGTGAGTGTATGTGAGAGTGAGAGTGAGAGTGTGAGAGTGAGGGTGAGGGTGAGGTTGAGTGAGGGAGAGAGTGAGAGTGAGAGTGAGATTTAGAGTGCAGTGATGGGGATTGCGGCATGTGGCTGAGGGTGAGGGTTTGGGTGAGGATGAGAGTGAGAGTGAGAGTGAGAGTGAGAGTGAGAGTGAGAGTGAGAGTGAGGGTGAGGGTGAGAGCGAGGGTGAGAGAGAGGGAGAGAGAGAGGGTGAGAGAGAGGGAGAGAGTGAGGGTGAGAGCGAGGGGGAGAGCGAGGGGGAGAGCGAGGGGGAAATTGAGGGTGATTGTGAGAGTGAGGGTGAGCGTGAGGGTGAGAGTGAGAGCGGAATGTGAGAGATTGTGAGATTGTGAGAGATTGTGAGGGTGAGGGAAGCGTGAGGGTAAGGGTGAGGGTGCGAGTGAGAGTGAGGTTGAGGGTTAGAGTGAGGCGGAGTGAGGGAGAGAGGGAGGGTCAGATTTAGGGTGAGATTGACAGTGAGAGTAAGAGAGAGAGTGAGGGTGAGGATGAGAGTGAGCGTTAGGGTGAGAAAGAGGGTGAGGGTGAGAGTGAGGGTGAGAGTGAGGGTGAGAGTGAGAGGGAAATGTGAGAGATTGTGAGAGATTGTGAGGGTGAGGGAAGGGTGAGGGTAATGGTGAGGGTAATGGTGAGGGTGAGAGTGAGAGTGAGGTTGAGGGTGAGAGTGAGGCTGATAGAGGGAGAGAGGGAGTGTCAGATTTAGGTTGAGATTGACAGTGAGTTTAAGAGTGAGAGTGAGGGTGAGGGTGAGAGTGAGAGTGAGAGTGAGGGTGAGAATGAGGGAGATAGTGAGAGTGAGAGTGAGAGTGAGGGTGAGGCTGAGGGAGAGTGAGAGTGAGGGTGAGGGTGAGGGTGAGAGGGAGATTGAGAGTGAATGTTACAGTGAGGGTGAGTGCGAGGGTAAGTGAGGGTGAGAGTGAGAGTGAAATTTAGAGTAAAGTGATGGTGATGGTGACGTTGCGGGTAAGTGCGAGGGTGTGGGTGAGGGTGAGAGTGCGGGTGAGGGTGAGAGTGAGAGTGAGAGTGAGAGTGAGAGAGAGAGAGAGGGTGATAGAGAGGGTGAGCAAGAGGGTCAGAGAGAGGGAGAGAGTGAGCGTGAGCGTGAGTGTGAGCATGACAGTGAGTGTGAGAGTGAGCATGAGCGTGACAGTGAGTGTGTGAGTGAGCATGAGCGTGAGCGTGAGAGTCAGCGTGAGAGTGAGAGTGAGAGTGAGAGTGAGAGTGAGCGTGAGCGTGAGCGTGAGCGTGAGCGTGAGAGTGAGAGTGAGGCTGAGGCTGAGGCTGAGGCTGAGGGTGAGGGTGAGGGTAATGGTGAGGGTGAGAGTGAGATTGTGGATGAGAGTCAGGGTAAGAGTCAGGGTGAGAGAGAGGGTGAGACAGACGGTGAGAGAGAGGGTGAGAGAGAGGCTGAGAGTGAAGGTGGGTGAGGGTGAGTGAGAATGAGATTTAGAGTGTGGTGATGGGGATGGCGCCGGTTTGGGTGTCGGCGAGGGTGTGGGTGAGGATTAGAGTGAGAGTGAGAGTGAGGGTGAGAGTGAGGGTGAGAGTGAGTGTGTGAGTGAGGGTGAGAGTGTGATGATGAGAGCGTGGGTGAGATTGAGGGTGAGAGTGAGGGTGAGGATGAGATTGAGGTTGAGAGCGGGGTTGAGAGTGAGGGTGAGAGCGAGGGTGAGAGCCAGGGTGAGAGCCAGTGTGAGAGCCAGGGTGAGAGCCAGGGTTAGAGCAAGGGTGAGAGCGAGGTTGAGAGGGAAGTGAAAGTGAGGGTGAGAGCAAGGGGGAGAGCGAGGCGGAGAGCTAGGGTGAGAGTGAGGGTGAGGGTGAGAGTGAGAGTGAGGTTGAGGGTTAGATTGAGGCTGAGAGAGGGAGAGAGGGAGGGTCAGATTTAGGTTGAGATTGACAGTGAGTTTAAGAGTGAGAGTGAGGGTGAGGGAGAGGGTGAGGGTGAGAATGAGGGAGACAGTGAGAGTGAGAGTGAGAGTGAGGGTGAGGCTGAGGGAGAGTGAGAGTGAGGGTGAGGGTAAGGGTGAGAGGGAGATTGAGAGTGAAAGTTACAGTGAGGGTGAGTGCGAGGGTAGGTGAGGGTGAGAGTGAGAGTGAAATTTAGAGTAAAGTGATGGTGATGGCGACATTGCGGGTAAGTGTGAGGGTGTGGGTGAGGGTGAGAGTGCGGGTGAGGGTGAGAGTGAGAGAGAGTGAGAGTGAGAGTGAGAGAGAGGGTGATAGAGAGGGTGAGAAAGAGGGTCAGAGAGAGGGAGAGAGTGAGCGTGAGCATGAGTGTGAGCATGACAGTGAGTGTGAGAGTGAGCATGAGCGTGACAGTGAGTGTGTGAGTGAGCATGAGCATGAGCATGAGCGTGAGCGTGAGCATGAGCGTGAGTGTGAGCGTGAGTATGAGCATGAGAGTGAGCGTGAGAGTGAGCGTGAGAGTGAGCGTGAGTATGAGTGTGAGAGTGAACGTGAGCATGAGCGTGAGGCTCAGGCTGAGGCTGAGGGTGAGGTTGAGGGTGAGGGTAGGGCTTTGGGTGAGGGTAATGGTGAGGGTGAGAGTGAGATTGTGGGTGAGAGTCAGGGTAAGAGTCAGGTTGAGAGAGAGGGTGAGACAGAGGGTGAGAGAGAGGGCGAGAGTGAAGGTGGGTGAGGGTGAGTGAGAGTGAGAGTGACAGTGAGAGTGAGCATGAGGGTGAGAGTGAGGGTGAGGGTGAGTGTGCGAGGGAGAAGGAGATTGAGAGTGAAGGTTACAGTGAGGGTGAGGGTGAGGGTGAGGGTGAGAGTGCGAGGGAGAGGGAGATTGAGAGTGAAGGTTACACTGAGGATGAGGGTGAGGGTGAGTGTGAGGGTGAGTGGGAGTGAGATTTATAGTGACGTGATGGTGATGGTGATTTCGACGGTATGGGTGAGGGCGAGGGTGTGAGTGTGAGTGTATGTGAGAGTGAGAGTGAGAGTGGGAGTGTGAGAGTGAGCGTGAGGGTGAGGTTGAGTGAGGAAGAGAGTGAGAGTGAGAGTGAGATTTAGAGTGTGGTGATGGGGATGGCGGCGGTGTGGGTGAGGGCAAGGGTGTGGGTCAGGATGAGAGAGAGAGTGTGAGAGTGAGAGTGAGAGTGAAAGTGAGAGTGAGGGTGAGAGCGAGGGGGAGAGCGAGGGTGAGAGTCGGTGAGGGTGAGAGTGAGGGTGAGGGAGAGAGTGAGGCTGAGAGTGAGAGCGAAATGTGAGAGATTGTGAGGGTGAGGGAAGGGTGAGGGTAAGGGTGAGTGTGACAGTGAGAGTGAGGTTGAGGGTGAGAGTGAGGCTGAGGGAGGGAGAGAGGGAGGGTCAGATTTAGAGTGAGATTGACAGTGAGAGTAAGAGAGAGAGTGAGGGTGAGGGTGGGGGTGAGGGTGAAGGTGAGAGAGAGGTTGAGAGAGAGCGTGAGAGATAGGTGAGAGAGAGAGAGTGAGCGTGAGTGTGAGAGTGACAGTGAGTGTGACAGTGAGCATGAGCATGATTGTGAGCATGAGCGTGCGAGTGAGTGAGAGTGAGAGTGAGAGTGAGAGTGAGAGTGAGCGAGAGCGAGAGCGAGAGTGAGGGTAAGGGTGAGGGTGAGAGTGAGAGTGAGAGTGAAGGTGAGGGTGAAGGTCAAGGTGAGGGTGAGGGTTAGAGTGAGAGTGAGAGTGAGGGTGAGAGTGTGAGGATGAGAGCGATGATGAGGATGAGGATGAGGTTGAGAGTGCAGGAGAGAGCGAGGGTGAGAGCGAGGGTGAGAGCGAGGGTGAGAGTGAGGGTGAGAGCGAGGGTGAGAGCGAGGGTGAGAGCGAGGGTGAGAGCGAGGGTGAGAGCGAGGGTGAGAGCGAGGGTGAGAGCGATGGTGAGAGAGAGGGTGAGAGAGAGGGTGAGAGAGAGGGTGAGAGCGAAGGTGAGAGGGAAGATGAGAGGGAAGGTGAAAGCGAGGGTGAGAGCAAGAGTGAGAGCAAGGGGGAGAGCGAGGGGGAGAGCGAGGGTGAGAGTGAGGGTGAGGGTGAGAGTGAGGGTGAGGGTGAGAGTGAGAGTGAGAGTGAGAGTGAGAGTGAGAGTGAGAGTGAGAGTGAGAGTGTGAGTGAGAGTCAGGGTGATAGAGAGGGTGAGAGAGAGGGTGATAGAGAGGGAGAGAGTGAGCATGAGCGTGAGTGTGTGTGTGACAGTGAGCATGAGAGTGAGCATGAGCGTGAGCGTGAGCGTGAGCGTGAGAGTGACCGTGAGAGTGACCGTGAGAGTGAGCGTGAGAGTGAGAGTGGGCGTGAGAGTGAGCGTGAGCATGAGCATGAGAGTGAGCGTGAGCATGAGCGTGAGCGTGAGTGTGTGTGAGTCTGAGAATGAGCATGAGAGTCAGCGTGAGAGTGAGCGTGAGTATGAGTGTGAGAGTGAGTGTGAGCATGAGCATGAGGCTGAGGCTGAGGCTGAGGTTGAGAGTGAGGGTGAGGGTAATGGTGAGGGTGAGAGTGAGATTGTGGGTGAAAGTCAGGGTAAGTGTCAGGGTGAGAGAGAGGGTGAGACAGAGGGTGAGAGAGAGCGTGAGAGTGAAGGTGGGTAAGGGTGAGTGAGAGTGAGAGTGAGAGTGAGAGTGACAGTGAGTGTGAGTGTGAGGCTGAGGGTGAGAGTGTGAGGGAGAGGGAGAGGGAGATTGAGAGTGAAGGTTACAGTGAGGATGAGTGTGAGGGTGAGGGTGAGAGTGTGAGGGAGAGGAAGATTGAGAGTGAAGGTTAAACTGAGGATGAGGGTGAGGGTGAGTGTGAGGGAGAGCGAGAGTGATATTTATAGTGATGTGATGGTGATGGTGATGGCGACGGTCTGGGTGAGGGCGAGCGTGTGGGTGTGAGTGTATGTGAGAGTGAGAGTGAGAGTGAGAGTGTGAGAGTGAGGGTGAGGGTGAGGTTGAGTGAGGGAGAGAGTGAGAGTGAAATTTAGAGTGAGAGTGAGAGTGAAAGTGAGAGTGAGGGTGAGAGCAAGGTTGAGAGAGAGGGTGAGAGAGAGGGTGAGAGAGAGGGAGAGAGAGACGGACAGAGTGAGGGTGAGAGCGAGGGGGAGAGGGAGGGTGAGAGTGAGGGTGAGGGTGAGAGTGAGGGTGAGAGTGAGGGTGAGAGTGAGAGGGAAATGTGAGAGATTGTGAGAGATTGTGAGGGTGAGGGAAGGGTGAGGGTAATGGTGAGGGTAATGGTGAGGGTGAGAGTGAGAGTGAGGTTGAGGGTGAGAGTGAGGCTGATAGAGGGAGAGAGGGAGTGTCAGATTTAGGGTGAGATTGACAGTGAGAGTAAGAGTGAGAGTGAGGGTGTGGGTGTGAGTGAGAGTGAGGGAGACGGTGAGGGTGAGAATGAGGGTGAGAGTGAGAGTGAGAGTGAGGGTGAGGCTGAGGGAGAGTGAGAGTGAGCATGAGACTGAGACTGAGGGTGAGGGTGAGGGTGAGAGTGAGAGGGAGATTTAGAGTGAGGTGATGGTGATGGCGACTTTGCGGGTAAGTGCGAGGGTATGGGTGAGGGTGAGAGTGCGGGTGAGGGTGAGAGTGAGAGTGAGAGTGAGAGTGAGATTGTGAGTGAGAGTGAGAGAGAGAGTCAGAGTGATAGAGAGGGTGAGAGAGAGGGTGAGAGAGAGGGTGAGAGAGAGGGTGAGAGATGGGTGAGAGAGAGGGTGAGATAGAGGGTGAGATAGAGGGTGAGATAGAGGGTGAGAGATAGGGTGAGAGAGAGGGAGACAGTGAGCGTGAGCGTGAGTGTGAGCGCGACAGTGAGTGTGAGAGTGAGCATGAGCGTGAGCATGAGCAGGAGCATGAGCAGGAGCATGTGTGTCAGCGTGAGCATGAGAGTGAGCATGAGAGTGAGAGTGAGAGTGAGCGTGAGCGTGAGCATGAGCGTGAGCGTGAGCGTGAGAGTGAGAGTGAGAGTGAGGCTGAGGGTGAGGCTGAGGCTGAGGCTGAGGCTGAGGGTGAGGGTGAGGGTGAGGGTAATGGTGAGGGTGAGAGTGAGATTGTGGGTGAGAGTCAGGGTAAGAGTCAGGGTGAGAGAGAGGGTGAGACAGACGGTGAGAGAGAGGGTGAGAGAGAGGGTGAGAGTGAAGGTGGGTGAGGGTGAGTGAGTGTGAAGGTTACAGTGAGGGTGAGGTTGAGTGTGAGGGTGAGGGTGAGAGTGCGAGGGAGAGGGAGATTGAGAGTGAAGGTTACACTGAGGATGAGGGTTAGGGTGAGTGAGAGGGTGAGTGAGAGTGAGATTTATAGTGACGTGATGGTGATGGTGATGGCGAGGGTGTGGGCGTGAGTGTATGTGAGAGTGAGAGTGAGAGTGTGAGAGATGGTGAGAGTGAGGGTGAGAGTGAGGGTGAGGCTGAGAGTGAGGGTGAGAGTGAGGGTGAGAGTGAGAGCGAAATGTGAGAGATTGTGAGAGATTATGAGGGTGAGGGAAGGGTGAGGGTAAGGGTGAGAGTGAGAGTGAGGTTGAGGGTGAGAGTGAGGCTGAGAGAGGGAGAGAGGGAGGGTCAGATTTAGGGTGAGATTGACAGTGAGAGTAAGAGTGAGGGAGAGGGTGAGGGTGAGGGTGAGAATGTGGGTGAGAGTGAGAGTGAGAGTGAGAGTGAGAGTGAGGGTGAGGCTGAGGGAGAGTGAGAGTGAGGGTGAGGGTGAGAGTGAGAGGGAGATTGAGGTTGAAGGTTACAGTGAGGGTGAGGGTGAGGGTGATTGAGGCTGCGAGTGAGAGTGAGATTTAGAGTGAGGTGATGGTGATGGTGATGGTGACATTGCGGGTAAGTGCGAGGGTGAGAGTGCGGGTGAGGGTGAGAGTGAGAGTGAGAGTGAGATTGAGAGTGAGAGTGAGAGTGTGAGTGAGAGTGAGAGTCAGGGTGATAGAGAGGGTGAGAGAGAGGGTGAGAGAGAGGGTGAGAGAGAGTGTGAGAGAGAGGGTGAGCGAGAGGGAGAGAATGAGCGTGAGCGTGAGTGTGAGCGTGACAGTGAGCGTGAGAGTGAGCATGAGCGTGAGCATGAGCATGAGCGTGAGCATGAGCGTGAGCATGAGCGTGAGAGTGAGAGTGAGCGTGAGCGTGAGCATGAGGGTGAGAGAGAGAGTGAGCGGGAGAGTGAGAGTGAGAGTGAGAGTGAGCATGAGCATGAGCGTGAGAATGAGCATGAGCATGAGAGTGAGAGTGAGAGTGAGCATGAGCATGAGCGTGAGGCTGAGGCTGAGGGTGAGGGTGAGGTTGACGGTGAGGGTGAGGGTGAGGGTAATGATGAGCGTGAGAGTGAGATTGTGGGTGAGAGTCAGGGTAAGAGTCAGTGTGAGAGAGAGGGTGAGACAGAGGGTGAGAGAGAGGGTGAGAGTGAAGGTGGGTGAGGGTGAGTGAGAGTGAGAGTGAGAGTGAGAATGAGGCTGAGGGTGAGAGTGCGAGGGAGAGGGAGATTGAGAGTGAAGGTTGCAGTAAGGTTGAGGGTGAGTGTGAGGGTGAGGGTGAGTGTGAGCGTGAGTGAGAGTGAGATTTATAGTGACGTGATGGTGATGGTGATGGCGATGGCGATGGTCTGGGTGAGGGCGAGTGTGTGGGTGTGAGTGTATTTGAGAGTGAGAGTGTGAGAGTGAGGGTGAGGGTGAGGTTGAGTGAGGGAGAGAGTGAGAGTGAGAGTGAGATTTAGAGTGTAGTGATGGGGATGGCGGCGGTGTGGGTGAGGGCGAGGGTGTGGGTGAGGATGAGATTGAGAGTGAGAGTGAGAATGAGAGTGAGAGTGAGAGTGAAAGTGAAAGTGAGAGTGAGGGTGAGTGTGAGGATGAGAGAGAGGGTGAGAGAGAGGGTGAGAGAGAGGGAGAGAGTGAGGGTGAGACCGAGGGGGAGTGCAAGGGTGAGAGTGAGGGTGAGGGTGAGAGTGAGGGTGAGAGTGAGGGTGAGAGTGAGAGCGAAATGTGAGAGATTGTGAAAGATTGTGAGAGATTGTGAGGGTGAGGGGAGCGTGAGGGTAAGGGTGAGGGTGAGCGTGAGAGTGAGGTTGAGGGTGAGAGTGAGATTGAGAGAAGGAGAGAGGGAGGGTCAGACTTAGGGTGAAATTGACAGTGAGAGTAAGAGAGAGAGTGAGGGTGAGCGTGAGAGTGAGAGTGAGAGTGAGGGTGAGGGAGAGGGAGAGGGTGAGGGTGAGGGTGAGAATGAGGATGAGGGTGAGTATGAGGGTGAGAGTGAGAGTGAGGGTGTGGTTGAGGGTGAGGCTGAGGGAGTGTGAGAGTGAGGGTGAGCGTGAGGGTGGGGGTGAGGGTGAGAGAGAGGGTGAGAGAGAAAATGAGAGATAGGGTGAGAGAGAGAGTGAGCGTGAGCGTGAGTGTGAGTGTGAGTGTGAGCGTGACAGTGAGCGTGAGAGTGAGCATGAGCATGATTGTGAGCATGAGCATAAGCATGAGGGTGAGCCTGAGCTTGAGAGTGAGCGTGAGAGTGAGCGTGAGCGTGAGAGTGAGAGTGAGAGTGAGAGTGAGAGTGAGAGTGAGCGTGAGAGTGAGCGTGAGCATGAGTATGATAGTGAGTGTGAGCGTGAGGGTGAGTGTGAGTCTGAGAATAAGCATGAGAGTGAGCGTGAGAGTGTGCCTGAGTATGAGTGTGAAAGTGAGTGTGAGCATGAGCGTGAGGCTGAGGCTGAGGATGAGGCTGAGGCTGAGGTTGAGGCTGAGGGTGAGGGTAATGGTGAGGGTGAGAGTGAGATTGTGGGAGAGAGTCAGGGTAAGGGTCAGGGTGAGAGAGAGGGTGAGACAGAGGGTGACAGAGAGGGTGAGCGTGAAGGTGGGTGAAGGTGAGTGAGAGTGAGAGTGAGAGTGAGGGTGAGGGTGAGGGTGAGAGTGCGAGGGAGAGGGAGATTGAGAGTGAAGTTACAGTGAGGGTGAGGGTGAGGTTGAGTGTGAGGGTGAGGGTGAGAGTGCAAGAAAGAGGGAGATTGAGAGTGAAGGTTACACTGAGGATGAGGGTGAGGGTGAGTGAGAGGGAGGGTGAGGGTGAGAGTGAGAGGGAGATTGAGAGTGAAGGTTACAGTGAGGGTGAGGGCCAGGGTGAGTGAGGGTGAGAGTGAGAGTGAGATTTAGAGTGAGGTGATGGTGATGGTGATGGCGACGTTGCGGGTAAGTGCGAGGGTGTGGTTAAGGGTGAGAGTGCGGGTGAGTGTGAGAGTGATAGTGAGAGTGAGAGTGAGAGTGAGAGTGATAGAGTGGGTGAGAGAGAGGGTGAGAGAGAGGGTGAGAGATAGGGTGAGCGAGAGGGAGAGAATGAGCGTGAGAGTGAGAGTGAGCGTGAGAGTGAGCGTGAGCCTGTGCATGGGAGTGAGCGTGAGCATGAGTGTGAGAATGAGCATGAGAGTGAGCATGAGAGTGAGTGTGAGTATGAGTGTGAGAGTGAGCGTGAGCATGAGCGTTAGGCTGAGGCTGAGGGTGAGGGTGAGGTTGAGGGTGAGGGTGAGGGTGAGTGTAATGGTGAGTGTGATAGTGAGATTGTGGGTGAGAGTCAGGGTAAGAGTCAGGGTGAGAGACAGAGGGTGAGAGTGCGGGTGAGAGTGCGAGGAAGAGGGAAATTGAGTGAAGGTTACAGTGAGGGTGAGGGTGAGTGTGAGGGTGAGGGTGAAAGTGCCAGGGAGAGGGAGATTGAGAGTGAAGATTAAACTGAGGATGAGGGTGAGGGTGAGTGTGAGGGTGAGTGAGAGTGAGATTTATAGTGACATGATGGTGATGGTGATAGCGACGGTCTGGGTGAGGGCGAGGGTGTGGGTGTGAGTGTATGTGAGAGTGAGAGTGAGAGTGTGAGAGTGAGGGTGAGGGTGAGGTTGAGTGAGGGAGAGAGTGAGAGTGAGAGTGAGATTTAGAGTGCAGTGATGGGGATTGCGGCATGTGGCTGAGGGTGAGGGTTTGGGTGAGGATGAGAGTGAGAGTGAGAGTGAGAGTGAGAGTGAGAGTGAGAGTGAGAGTGAGAGTGAGAGTGAGAGTGAGGGTGAGGGTGAGAGCGAGGGTGAGAGAGAGGGAGAGAGAGAGGGTGAGAGAGAGGGAGAGAGTGAGGGTGAGAGCGAGGGGGAGAGCGAGGGGGAGAGCGAGGGGGAAATTGAGGGTGATTGTGAGAGTGAGGGTGAGCGTGAGGGTGAGAGTGAGAGCGGAATGTGAGAGATTGTGAGATTGTGAGAGATTGTGAGGTGAGGGAAGCGTGAGGGTAAGGGTGAGGGTGCGAGTGAGAGTGAGGTTGAGGGTTAGAGTGAGGCGGAGTGAGGGAGAGGGGGAGGGTCAGATTTAGGGTGAGATTGACAGTGAGAGTAAGAGAGAGAGTGAGGGTGAGGATGAGAGTGAGCGTTAGGGTGAGAAAGAGGGTGAGGGTGAGAGTGAGGGTGAGAGTGAGGGTGAGAGTGAGAGGGAAATGTGAGAGATTGTGAGAGATTGTGAGGGTGAGGGAAGGGTGAGGGTAATGGTGAGGGTAATGGTGAGGGTGAGAGTGAGAGTGAGGTTGAGGGTGAGAGTGAGGCTGATAGAGGGAGAGAGGGAGTGTCAGATTTAGGGTGAGATTGACAGTGAGAGTAAGAGTGAGAGTGAGGGTGTGGGTGTGAGTGAGAGTGAGGGAGACGGTGAGGGTGAGAATGAGGGTGAGAGTGAGAGTGAGAGTGAGGGTGAGGCTGAGGGAGAGTGAGAGTGAGCATGAGACTGAGACTGAGGGTGAGGGTGAGGGTGAGAGTGAGAGGGAGATTGAGAGTGAGATTTAGAGTGAGGTGATGGTGATGGCGACTTTGCGGGTAAGTGCGAGGGTATGGGTGAGGGTGAGAGTGCGGGTGAGGGTGAGAGTGAGAGTCAGAGTGAGAGTGAGATTGTGAGTGAGAGTGAGAGAGAGAGTCAGAGTGATAGAGAGGGTGAGAGAGAGGGTGAGAGAGAGGGTGAGAGAGAGGGTGAGAGATAGGGTGAGATAGAGGGTGAGAGAGAGGGTGAGAGAGAGGGTGAGAGAGAGGGTGAGATAGAGGGTGAGAGATGGGTGAGAGATAGGGTGAGATAGAGGGTGAGATAGAGGGTGAGATAGAGGGTGAGAGATAGGGTGAGAGAGAGGGAGACAGTGAGCGTGAGCGTGAGTGTGAGCGCGACAGTGAGTGTGAGAGTGAGCATGAGCGTGAGCATGAGCAGGAGCATGAGCAGGAGCATGTGTGTCAGCGTGAGCATGAGAGTGAGCATGAGAGTGAGAGTGAGAGTGAGAGTGAGAGTGAGAGTGAGAGTGAGAGTGAGCATGAGCGTGAGCGTGAGCGTGAGCGTGAGAGTGAGAGTGAGAGTGAGGCTGAGGCTGAGGCTGAGGGTGAGGGTGAGGGTGAGGGTAATGGTGAGGGTGAGAGTGAGATTGTGGGTGAGAGTCAGGGTAAGAGTCAGGGTGAGAGAGAGGGTGAGACAGACGGTGAGAGAGAGGGTGAGAGAGAGGGTGAGAGTGAAGGTGGGTGAGGGTGAGTGAGTGTGAAGGTTACAATGAGGGTGAGGTTGAGTGTGAGGGTGAGGGTGAGAGTGCGAGGGAGAGGGAGATTGAGAGTGAAGCTTACACTGAGGATGAGGGTTAGGGTGAGTGAGAGGGTGAGTGAGAGTGAGATTTATAGTGACGTGATGGTGCTGGTGATGGCGAGGGTGTGGGCGTGAGTGTATGTGAGAGTGAGAGTGTGAGAGATGGTGAGAGTGAGGGTGAGAGTGAGGGTGAGGCTGAGAGTGAGGGTGAGAGTGAGGGTGAGAGTGAGAGCGAAATGTGAGAGATTGTGAGAGATTATGAGGGTGAGGGAAGGGTGAGGGTAAGGGTGAGAGTGAGAGTGAGGTTGAGGGTGAGAGTGAGGCTGAGAGAGGGAGAGAGGGAGGGTCAGATTTAGGGTGAGATTGACAGTGAGAGTAAGAGTGAGGGAGAGGGTGAGGGTGAGAATGTGGGTGAGAGTGAGAGTGAGAGTGAGAGTGAGGGTGAGGCTGAGGGAGAGTGAGAGTGAGGGTGAGGGTGAGAGGGAGATTAAGGTTGAAGGTTACAGTGAGGGTGAGGGTGAGGGTGATTGAGGGTGCGAGTGAGAGTGAGATTTAGAGTGAGGTGATGGTGATGGTGATGGTGACATTGCGGGTAAGTGCGAGGGTGAGAGTGCGGGTGAGGGTGAGAGTGAGAGTGAGAGTGAGATTGAGAGTGAGAGTGAGAGTGTGAGTGAGAGTGAGAGTCAGGGTGATAGAGAGGGTGAGAGAGAGGGTGAGAGAGAGGGTGAGAGAGAGGGTGAGAGAGAGGGTGAGAGAGAGGGTGAGAGAGAGGGTGAGAGAGAGGGTGAGCGAGAGGGAGAGAATGAGCGTGAGCGTGAGTGTGAGCGTGACAGTGAGCGTGAGAGTGAGCATGAGCGTGAGCATGAGCATGAGCGTGAGCATGAGCATGAGCGTGAGCGTGAGAGTGAGAGTGAGAGTGAGCGTGAGCGTGAGCGTGAGCATGAGGGTGAGAGAGAGTGTGAGCGTGAGAGTGAGAGTGAGAGTGAGAGTGAGAGTGAGCGTGAGCGTGAGCATGAGGGTGAGAGAGAGAGTGAGAGTGAGAGTGAGCGTGAGCGTGAGAGTGAGCATGAGCATGAGCGTGAGAATGAGCATGAGCATGAGAGTGAGAGTGAGAGTGAGCATGAGCATGAGCGTGAGGCTGAGGCTGAGGGTGAGAGTGAGTTGACGGTGAGGGTGAGGGTGAGGGTAATGATGAGCGTGAGAGTGAGATTGTGGGTCAGAGTCAGAGTAAGAGTCAGTGTGAGAGAGAGGGTGAGACAGAGGGTGAGAGAGAGGGTGAGAGTGAAGGTGGGTGAGGGTGAGTGAGAGTGAGAGTGAGAGTGAGAATGAGGCTGAGGGTGAGAGTGCGAGGGAGAGGGAGATTGAGAGTGAAGGTTGCAGTAAGGTTGAGGGTGAGTGTGAGGGTGAGGGTGAGTGTGAGCGTGAGTGAGAGTCAGATTTATAGTGACATGATGGTGATGGTGATGGTGATGGCGATGGCGATGGTCTGGGTGAGGGCGAGTGTGTGGGTGTGAGTGTATTTGAGAGTGAGAGTGTGAGAGTGAGGGTGAGGGTGAGGTTGAGTGAGGGAGAGAGTGAGAGTGAGAGTGAGATTTAGAGTGTAGTGATGGGGATGGTGGCGGTGTGGGTGAGGGCGAGGGTGTGGGTGAGGATGAGAATGAAAGTGAGAGTGAGAATGAGAGTGAGAGTGAGAGTGA
The DNA here is from genome assembly GCA_026770705.1 of Isurus oxyrinchus. NCBI lineage: Eukaryota > Metazoa > Chordata > Chondrichthyes > Lamniformes > Lamnidae > Isurus > Isurus oxyrinchus. The sequence goes on from JANJGN010000668.1 coordinate 208,742, forward strand.
AAGTGAAAGTGAGAGTGAGGGTGAGTGTGAGGATGAGAGAGAGGGTGAGAGAGAGGGTGAGAGAGAGGGAGAGAGTGAGGGTGAGACCGAGGGGGAGTGCGAGGGTGAGAGTGAGGGTGAGGGTGAGAGTGAGGGTGAGAGTGAGGGTGAGAGTGAGAGCGAAATGTGAGAGATTGTGAGAGATTGTGAGGGTGAGGGGAGCGTGAGGGTAAGGGTGAGGGTGAGCGTGAGAGTGAGGTTGAGGGTGAGAGTGAGGTTGAGAGAAGGAGAGAGGGAGGGTCAGACTTATGGTGAGATTGACAGTGAGAGTAAGAGAGAGAGTGAGGGTGAGCGTGAGAGTGAGAGGGAGAGTGAGGGTGAGGGAGAGGGAGAGGGTGAGAGAGGGAGAGAGGGAGGGTCAGATTTAGGGTGAGATTGACAGTGAGAGTAAGAGTGAGGGAGAGGGTGAGAGTGAGAATGTGGGTGAGAGTGAGAGTGAGAGTGAGGGTGAGGCTGAGGGAGAGTGAGAGTGAGGGTGAGGGTGAGAGTGAGAGGGAGATTGAGGTTGAAGGTTACAGTGAGGGTGAGGGTGAGGGTGATTGAGGGTGCGAGTGAGAGTGAGATTTAGAGTGAGGTGATGGTGATGGTGATGGTGACATTGCGGGTAAGTGCGAGGGTGAGAGTGCGGGTCACGGTGAGAGTGAGAGTGAGAGTGAGATTGCGAGTTAGAGTGAGAGTGTGAGTGAGAGTGAGAGTCAGGGTGATAGAGAGGGTGAGAGAGAGGGTGAGAGAGAGGGTGAGAGAGAGGGTGAGAGAGAGGTTGAGAGAGAGGGTGAGAGAGAGGGTGAGCGAGAGGGAGAGAATGAGCGTGAGCGTGAGTGTGAGCGTGACAGTGAGCGTGAGAGTGAGCATGAGCGTGAGCATGAGCATGAGCGTGAGCATGAGCGTGAGCATGAGCGTGAGAGTGAGAGTGAGCGTGAGCGTGAGCATGAGGGTGAGAGAGAGAGTGAGCGTGAGAGTGAGAGTGAGAGTGAGCGTGAGCGTGAGCATGAGGGTGAGAGAGAGAGTGAGAGTGAGAGTGAGCGTGAGAGTGAGCGTGAGCGTGAGCGTGAGAGTGAGCATGAGCATGAGCGTGAGAATGAGCATGAGCATGAGAGTGAGAGTGAGAGTGAGCATGAGCATGAGCGTGAGGCTGAGGCTGAGGGTGAGGGTGAGGTTGACGGTGAGGGTGAGGGTGAGGGTAATGATGAGCGTGAGAGTGAGATTGTGGGTGAGAGTCAGGGTAAGAGTCAGTGTGAGAGAGAGGGTGAGACAGAGGGTGAGAGAGAGGGTGAGAGTGAAGGTGGGTGAGGGTGAGTGAGAGTGAGAGTGAGAGTGAGAATGAGGCTGAGGGTGAGAGTGCGAGGGAGAGGGAGATTGAGAGTGAAGGTTGCAGTAAGGTTGAGGGTGAGTGTGAGGGTGAGGGTGAGTGTGAGCGTGAGTGAGAGTGAGATTTATAGTGACGTGATGGTGATGGTGATGGTGATGGCGATGGCGATGGTCTGGGTGAGGGCGAGTGTGTGGGTGTGAGTGTATTTGAGAGTGAGAGTGTGAGAGTGAGGGTGAGGGTGAGGTTGAGTGAGGGAGAGAGTGAGAGTGAGAGTGAGATTTAGAGTGTAGTGATGGGGATGGCGGCGGTGTGGGTGAGGGCGAGGGTGTGGGTGAGGATGAGATTGAGAGTGAGAGTGAGAATGAGAGTGAGAGCGACAGTGAAAGTGAAAGTGAGAGTGAGGGTGAGTGTGAGGATGAGAGAGAGGGTGAGAGAGAGGGTGAGAGAGAGGGAGAGAGTGAGGGTGAGACCGAGGGGGAGTGCAAGGGTGAGAGTGAGGGTGAGGGTGAGAGTGAGGGTGAGAGTGAGGGTGAGAGTGAGAGCGAAATGTGAGAGATTGTGAGAGATTGTGAGAGATTGTGAGGGTGAGGGGAGCGTGAGGGTAAGGGTGAGGGTGAGCGTGAGAGTGAGGTTGAGGGTGAGAGTGAGATTGAGAGAAGGAGAGAGGGAGGGTCAGACTTAGGGTGAAATTGACAGTGAGAGTAAGAGAGAGAGTGAGGGTGAGCGTGAGAGTGAGAGTGAGAGTGAGGGTGAGGTAGAGGGAGAGGGTGAGGGTGAGGGTGAGAATGAGGGTGAGGGTGAGTATGAGGGTGAGAGTGAGAGTGAGGGTGAGAGTGAGGGTGTGGTTGAGGGTGAGGCTGAGGGAGTGTGAGAGTGAGGGTGAGCGTGAGGGTGGGGGTGAGGGTGAGAGAGAGGGTGAGAGAGAAAATGAGAGATAGGGTGAGAGAGAGAGTGAGCGTGAGCGTGAGCGTGAGTGTGAGTGTGAGCGTGACAGTGAGCGTGAGAGTGAGCATGAGCATGATTGTGAGCATGAGCATAAGCATGAGGGTGAGCCTGAGCTTGAGAGTGAGCGTGAGAGTGAGCGTGAGAGTGAGCGTGAGAGTGAGCGTGAGAGTGAGAGTGAGCGTGAGCATGAGTATGATAGTGAGTGTGAGCGTGAGGGTGAGTGTGAGTCTGAGAATAAGCATGAGAGTGAGCGTGAGAGTGTGCCTGAGTATGAGTGTGAAAGTGAGTGTGAGCCTGAGCGTGAGGCTGAGGCTGAGGATGAGGCTGAGGCTGAGGTTGAGGCTGAGGGTGAGGGTAATGGTGAGGGTGAGAGTGAGATTGTGGGAGAGAGTCAGGGTAAGGGTCAGGGTGAGAGAGAGGGTGAGACAGAGGGTGACAGAGAGGGTGAGCGTGAAGGTGGGTGAAGGTGAGTGAGAGTGAGAGTGAGAGTGAGAGTGAGAGTGAGAGTGAGGGTGAGGGTGAGGGTGAGAGTGCGAGGGAGAGGGAGATTGAGAGTGAAGTTACAGTGAGGGTGAGGGTGAGGTTGAGTGTGAGGGTGAGGGTGAGAGTGCAAGAAAGAGGGAGATTGAGAGTGAAGGTTACACTGAGGATGAGGGTGAGGGTGAATGAGAGGGAGGGTGAGGGTGAGAGTGAGAGGGAGATTGAGAGTGAAGGTTACAGTGAGGGTGAGGGCCAGGGTGAGTGAGGGTGAGAGTGAGAGTGAGATTTAGAGTGAGGTGATGGTGATGGTGATGGCGACGTTGCGGGTAAGTGCGAGGGTGTGGTTAAGGGTGAGAGTGCGGGTGAGTGTGAGAGTGATAGTGAGAGTGAGAGTGATAGAGTGGGTGAGAGAGAGGGTGAGAGAGAGGGTGAGAGATAGGGTGAGCGAGAGGGAGAGAATGAGCGTGAGCGTGAGTGTGAGCGTGAGAGTGAGCATGAGCGTGAGCATGACCGTGAGCGTGAGCGTGAGCGTGACCGTGAGCATGCGCGTGAGCGTGAGAGTGAGAGTGAGAGTGAGCGTGAGAGTGAGCGTGAGCCTGTGCATGGGAGTGAGCGTGAGCATGAGTGTGAGAATGAGCATGAGAGTGAGCATGAGAGTGAGTGTGAGTATGAGTGTGAGAGTGAGCGTGAGCATGAGCGTTAGGCTGAGGCTGAGGGTGAGGGTGAGGTTGAGGGTGAGGGTGAGGGTGAGTGTAATGGTGAGTGTGATAGTGAGATTGTGGGTGAGAGTCAGGGTAAGAGTCAGGGTGAGAGACAGAGGGTGAGAGTGAGGGTGAGAGTGCGAGGAAGAGGGAAATTGAGTGAAGGTTACAGTGAGGGTGAGGGTGAGTGTGAGGGTGAGGGTGAGAGTGCCAGGGAGAGGGAGATTGAGAGTGAAGATTAAACTGAGGATGAGGGTGAGGGTGAGTGTGAGGGTGAGTGAGAGTGAGATTTATAGTGACGTGATGGTGATGGTGATAGCGACGGTCTGGGTGAGGGCGAGGGTGTGGGTGTGAGTGTATGTGAGAGTGAGAGTGAGAGTGTGAGAGTGAGGGTGAGGGTGAGGTTGAGTGAGGGAGAGAGTGAGTGTGAGAGTGAGATTTAGAGTGCAGTGATGGGGATTGCGGCATGCGGCTGAGGGTGAGGGTTTGGGTGAGGATGAGAGTGAGAGTGAGAGTGAGAGTGAGAGTGAGAGTGAGAGTGAGAGTGAGAGTGAGGGTGAGGGTGAGAGCGAGGGTGAGAGAGAGGGAGAGAGAGAGGGTGAGAGAGAGGGAGAGAGTGAGGGTGAGAGCGAGGGGGAGAGCGAGGGGGAGAGCGAGGGGGAAATTGAGGGTGATTGTGAGAGTGAGGGTGAGCGTGAGGGTGAGAGTGAGAGCGAAATGTGAGAGATTGTGAGATTGTGAGAGATTGTGAGGGTGAGGGAAGCGTGAGGGTAAGGGTGAGGGTGCGAGTGAGAGTGAGGTTGAGGGTTAGAGTGAGGCGGAGTGAGGGAGAGAGGGAGGGTCAGATTTAGGGTGAGATTGACAGTGAGAGTAAGAGAGAGAGTGAGGGTGAGGATGAGAGTGAGCGTTAGGGTGAGAAAGAGGGTGAGGGTGAGGGTGAGGGTGGGGGTGAGGGTGGGGGTGAGGGTGAGAGTGAGGGTGAGGGTGAGAGAGAGGGTGAGAGAGAGGGTGAGAGAGAGGGTGAGAGAGTGGGAGAGAGAAAGCGTGAGCGTGAGTGTGAGCGTGACAGTGAGCATGAGAGTGAGCATGAGCATGATTGTGAGCATGACCATGAGCATGAGCGTGAGCGTAAGCTTGAGAGTGAGCGTGAGAGTGAGAGTTAGATTGAGAGTGAGAGTGAGCGTGAGCTTGAGCATGATAGTGAGCATGAGCATGAGCGTGAGTGTGTGTGTGAGTGTGAGAATGAGCATGAGAGTAAGCATGAGCTTGAGCGTGAGGCTGCGGCTGAGGCTAGGATGAGTCTGAGGGTGAGGCTGAGGCTGAGGGTGAGGGTGAGGGTGAGGGGAATGGTGAGGGTGAGAGTGAAATTGTGGGTGAGAGTGAGGGTGAGGGTCAGGGTGAGAGAGAGGGTGAGACAGAGGGTGAGAGAGAGGGTGAGAGTGAAGGTGGGTGAGGGTGAGTGAGAGTGAGAGTGAGAGTGAAAGTGAGAGTGAGGGTGAGGCTGAGTGTGAGAGTGCGAGGGAGAGGGTGATTGAGAGTGAAGGTTACACTGAGGATGAGGGTGAGTGTGAGTGTGAGGGTGAGTGAGAGTGAGATTTATAGTGAGGTGATGGTGATGGTGATGGCGACGGTCTGGGTGAGGGTGAAAATGTGGGTGTGAGTGGTATGTGAGAGTGAGAGTGAGAGTGAGAGTGAGGGTGAGAGTGAGGGTGAGGTTGAGAGCGAGGTTGAGAGCGAGGTTGAGAGCGAGGGTGAGAGCGAGGGTGAGAGCGAGGGTGAGAGCGAGGGTGAGAGCGAGGGTGAGAGCGAGGGTGAGAGCGAGGGTGAGAGTGAGGGTGAGAGCGAGGGTGAGAGCGAGGGTGAGAGCGAAGTGAAAGCGAAGTGAAAGCGAGGGTGAGAGCGAGGGTGAGAGCGAGGGGGAGAGCGAGGGTGAGAGCTAGGGTGAGAGTGAGGGTGAGGGTGAGAGTGAGAGTGCGGTTGAGGGTGAGAGTGAGGCTGAGAGAGGGAGAGAGGGAGGGTCAGATTTAGGTTGAGATTGACAGTGAGTTTAAGAGTGAGAGTGAGGGTGAGAGTGAGAGTGAGAGTGAGAGTGAGGGTGAGGGAGAGGGTGAGGGTGAGAATGAGGGTGACAGTGAGAGTGAGAGTGAGGGTGAGGCTGAGGGAGAGTGAGAGTGAGGGTGAGGGTGAGAGGGAGATTGAGAGTGAATGTTACAGTGAGGGTGAGTGCGAGGGTAAGTGAGGGTGAGAGTGAGAGTGAAATTTAGAGTAAAGTGATGGTGATGGCGACGTTGCGGGTAAGTGCGAGGGTGTGGGTGAGGGTGAGAGTGCGGGTGAGGGTGAGAGTGAGAGTGAGAGTGAGAGTGAGAGTGAGAGTGAGAGTGAGAGTGAGAGAGAGGGTGATAGAGAGGGTGAGAAAGGGTCAGAGAGAGGGAGAGAGTGAGCGTGAGCGTGCGTGTGAGCATGACAGTGAGTGTGAGAGTGAGCATGAGTGTGACAGTGAGTGTGTGAGTGAGCATGAGCATGAGCATGAGCGTGAGTGTGAGCATGAGCGTGAGTGTGAGCGTGAGACTGAGCGTGAGCGTGAGCATGAGCATGAGCGTGAGAATGAGCATGAGAGTGAGCGTGAGAGTGAGCGTGAGTATGAGTGTGAGAGTGAATGTGAGCATGAGCGTGAGGGTCAGGCTGAGGCTGAGGTTGAGGTTGAGGGTGAGGGTAGGGCTTTGGGTGAGGGTAATGGTGAGGGTGAGAGTGAGATTGTGGGTGAGAGTCAGGGTAAGACTCAGGTTGAGAGAGAGGGTGAGACAGAGGGTGAGAGAGAGGGTGAGAGTGAAGGTGAGGGTGAGAGTGAGAGTGAAGGTGTGGGTGAGGGTGAGGGTGAGGGTGAGAGTGAGGGTGAGGGTGAGGGTGAGGGTGAGGGTGAGGGTGAGGGTGAGTGAGAGTGAGAGTGACAGTGAGAGTGAGTGTGAGGGTGAGAGTGAGGGTGAGGGTGAGTGTGCGAGGTAGAGGGAGATTGAGAGTGAAGGTTACAGTGAGGGTGAGGGTGAGGGTGAGAGTGCGAAGGAGAGGGATATTGAGAGTGAAGGTTACACTGAGGGTGAGGGTGAGTGTGAGGGTGAGTGGGAGTGAGATTTATAGTGACGTGATGGTGATGGTGATTTCGACAGTATGGGTGAGGGCGAGGGTGTGAGTGTGAGTGTATGTGAGAGTGAGAGTGGGAGTGTGAGAGTGAGCATGAGGGTGAGGTTGAGTGAGGAAGAGAGTGAGAGTGAGAGTGAGATTTAGAGTGTGGTGATGGGGATGGCGGCGGTGCGGGTGAGGGCGAGGGTGTGGGTCAGGATGAGAGAGAGAGTGAGAGTGAGAGTGAGAGTGAGAGTGAAAGTGAGAGTGAGGGTGAGAGCGAGGGGGAGAGCGAGGGGGAGAGCGAGGGTGAGAGTCAGGGTGAGGGTGAGAGTGAGGCTGAGAGTGAGGGTGAGAGTGAGAGCGAAATGTGAGAGATTGTGAGGGTGAGGGAAGGGTGAGAGTAAGGGTGAGTGTGACAGTGAGAGTGAGGTTGAGGGTGAGAGTGAGGCTGAGGGAGGGAGAGAGGGAGGGTCAGATTTAGAGTGAGATTGACAGTGAGAGTAAGAGTGAGGGTGAGAGTGAGAGTGAGGTTGAGAATGAGGGTGAGAGTGAGAGTCAGAGTGAGGGTGAGGGTGGGGGTGAGGGTGAAGGTGAGAGAGAGGTTGAGAGAGAGCGGGAGAGATAGGTGAGAGAGAGAGAGAGTGAGCATGAGCGTGAGTGTGAGAGTGACAGTGAGTGTGAGTGTGAGCATGAGCATGATTGTGAGCATGAGCATGCGAGTGAGTGAGAGTGAGAGTGAGAGAGTGAAAGTGAGAGTGAGAGAGTGAGAGTGAGCATGAGCGAAAGCGAGAGCGAGAGCGAGCGTGAGCGTGAGTGAGCGTGAGAGTGAGAGTGACAGTGAGGGTGAGAGTGAGAGTGAAGGTGTGGGTGAGGGTGAGGGTGAGGGTGAGAGTGAGAGTGAGGGTGAGGGTGAGGGTGAGGGTGAGGGTGAGAGTGAGGGTGAGGGTGAGGGTGAGAGTGAAGGTGAGGGTGAAGGTCAAGGTGAGGGTGAGAGGGAGAGTGAGAGTGAGAGTGAGAGTGTGAGGATGAGAGCGCGGGTGAGAGTGAGGGTGAGAGCAAGGGCGAGAGCGAGGGTGAGGATGAGGATGAGCTTGAGAGTGCAGGAGAGAGCGAGGGTGAGAGCGAGGGTGAGAGCGAGGGTGAGAGCGAGGGTGAGAGCGAGGGTGAGAGCGAGGGTGAGAACGAGGGTGAGAACGAGGGTGAGAGCGAAGGTGAGAGGGAAGATGAGAGGGAAGGTGAAAGCGAGGGTGAGAGCGAGAGTGAGAGCAAGGGGGAGAGCGAGGGGGAGAGTGAGGGTGAGAGTGAGGGTGAGGGTGAGAGTGAGGGTGAGAGTGAGGGTGAGAGTGAAAGCGAAATATGAGAGATTGTGAGGGTGAGGGAAGGGTGAGGGTAAGGATGAGGGTGAGAGAGAGAGTGAGGTTGAAGGTTAGAGTGAGGCTAAGAGAGGGAGAGAGGGAGGGTCAGATTTAGGGTGAGATTGACAGTGAGAGTAAGAGTGAGGGTGAGAGTGAGAGTGAGGGTGAGAATGAGGGTGAGAGTGAGAGTGAGGGTGAGGGTGAGGGTGAGGGTGAGGCTGAGGGATAGTGAGAGTGAGGGTGAGGGTGAGAGTGAGAGGGAGATAGAGAGTGAAGCTTACAGTGAGGGTGAGGGCGAGGGTGATTGAGGGTGAGAGTTAGAGTGAGATTTTAAGTGAGGTGATGGTGATGGCGACGTTGCGGGTAATTGCGAGGGTGTGGTTGAGCGTGCGGGTGAGGGTGAGAGTGACCGTGAGAGTGAGAGTGAGAGTGAGAGTGAGAGTGAGAGTGAGAGGGAGAGGGAGAGGGAGAGAGTGAGCGTGAGCGTGAGCGTGAGTGTGTGTGTGACAGTGAGCGTGAGAGTGAGCATGAGCGTGAGCATGAGCATGAGCGTGAGAGTGACCGTGAGAGTGACCGTGAGAGTGAGCGTGAGAGCGAGCGTGAGAGTGAGAGTGGGCGTGAGAGTGAGCATGAGCGTGAGCATGAGAGTGTGCGTGAGCATGAGCGTGAGTGTGAGTGTGAGCCTGAGAATGAGCATGAGAGAGCATGAGAGTGAGCGTGAGTATGAGTGTGAGAGTGAGTGTGAGCATGAGCGTGAGGCTGAGGTTGAGAGTGAGGGTAATGGTGAGGGTGAGTGTGAGATTGTGGGTGAAAGTCAGGGTAAGAGTCAGGGTGAGAGAGAGGGTGAGACAGAGGGTGAGAGAGAGCGTGAGAGTGAAGGTGGGTAAGGGTGAGTGAGAGTGAGAGTGAGAGTGAGAGTGACAGTGAGTGTGAGGGTGAGGCTGAGGGTGAGAGTGCGAGGGAGAGGGAGATTGAGAGTGAAGGTTACAGTGAGGGTGAGTGTGAGGGTGAGGGTGAGAGTGTGAGGGAGAGGGAGATTGAGAGTGAAGGTTAAACTGAGGATGAGGGTGAGGGTGAGTGTGAGGGAGAGCGAGAGTGATAGTTATAGTGATGGTGATGGTGATGGTGATGGCGACGGTCTGGGTGAGGGCGAGCGTGTGGGTGTGAGTGTATGTGAGAGTGAGAGTGAGACTGAGAGTGTGAGAGTGAGGGTGAGGGTGAGGTTGAGTGAGGGAGAGAGTGAGAGTGAGCTTTAGAGTGAGAGTGAGAGTGAAAGTGAGAGTGAGGGTGAGAGCAAGGTTGAGAGAGAGGTTGAGAGAGAGGGTGAGAGAGAGGGTGAGAGAGAGGGTGAGAGAGAGGGTGAGAGAGAGGGACAGAGAGACGGACAGAGTGAGGGTGAGAGCGAGGGGGAGAGGGAGGGTGAGAGTGAGGGTGAGGGTGAGAGTGAGGGTGAGAGTGAGGGCGAAATGTGAGAGATTGTGAGAGATTGTGAAGGTGAGGGAAGGGTGAGGGTAAGGGTGAGGGTGAGAGTGAGAGTGAGATTGAGGGTGAGAGTGAGAGTGAGGCTGAGAGAGAGAGAGAGGGAGGGTCAGATTTCGGGTGAGATTGACAGTGAGAGTAAGAGAGAGAGTGAGGGTGAGGGTGAGAGTGAGAGTGAGGGTGAGGGAGAGGGTGAGGGTGAGGGTGAGAGTGAGAGTGAGGGTGAGGGAGAGGGTGAGGGTGAGGGTGAGAATGAGGGTGAGGGTGAGTATGAGGATGAGAGTGAGAGTAAGGGTGGGAGTGAGGGTGAGGGTGAGGGTGAGAGAGAGGGTGAGAGATAGGGTGAGAGAGAGAGAGAGAATGAGCGTGAGCATGACAGTGAGGGTGAGTGTGAGCATGAGCATGATTGTGAGCATAAGCATGAGTGTGAGCGTGAGAGTGTGCGTGAGAGTGAGTGAGAGTGAGGGAGAGGGTGAGGGTGAGGGTGAGAATGAGGGTGAGGGTGAGTATGAGGGTGAGAGTGAGGGTGAGAGTGAGGGTGAGAGTGAGGGTGAGTGTGAAGGTGAGGGTGAGGCTGAGGGAGAGTGAGATGGAGGGTGAGGGTGAGGGTGGAGGTGAGGGTGAGGGTGAGAGAGAGGCTGAGAGAGAGGGTGAGAGTTAGGGTGAGAGAGAGGGAGAGAGTGAGCGTGAGCGTGAGTGTGAGCATGGCAGTGAGCGTGAGAGTGAGCATGAGCATGATTGTGAGCATGAGCATGAGCGTGAGCGTGAGCGTGACATTGAGGGTGAGACTGAGCATGAGCATGGTTGTGAGCATGAGCATGAGCATTAGTGTGAGCGTGACAGTGAGCATGAGAGTGAGCGTGAGAGTGAGCGTGAGAGTGAGAGTGAGAGTGAGGGAAAGGGTGAGGATGAGAATGAGGGTGAGGGTGAGTATGAGGGTGAGAGTGAGAGTGAGAGTGAGGATGAGAGTGAGGGTGAGGGTGAGGCTGAGGGAGAATGAGATGGAGGGTGAGGGTTAGGGTGGGGGTGAGGGTGAGAGAGAGGCTGAGAGAGAGGGTGAGAGATAGGGTGAGAGGGAGGGAGAGAGTGAGAGTGAGCGTGAGAATGAGCATGAGAGTGAGCGTGAGAGTGAGCGTGAGTATGAGTGTGAGAGTGAGAGTGAGCATGAGCGTGAGGCTGAGGCTGAGGGTGAGATTGAGGGTGAGGGTGAGGGTAATGGTGAGTGTGAGAGTGAGATTGTGGGTGAAAGTCAGGGTAAGAGTCAGGATGAGAAAGAGGGTGAGAGAGAGGGTGAGAGTGAAGGTGGGTGAGGGTGAGTGAGAGTGAGAGTGAGAGTGAGAGTGAGGGTGACAGTGCGAGGGAGAGGGAGATTGAGAGTGAAGGTTACAGTGAGGGTGAGGGTGAGCGTGAGGGTGAGTGAGAGTGAGATTTATAGTGACATGATGGTGATGGTGATGGCAACTGTCTGGGTGAGGGCGAGGGTGTGGGTGTGAGTGTATGTGAGAGTGAGAGTGAGAGTGTGAGAGTGACGGTGAGGGTGAGGTTGAGTGAGGGAGAGAGTGAGAGTGAGATTTAGAATGTGGTGATGGGGATGGCGGCGGTGTGGGTGAGGGCGAGGGTGTGGGTGAGGATGAGAGAGAGAGTGAGAGTGAGAGTGAGAGTAAGAGTGAGAGTGAGAGCGAGGGTGAGAGCGAGGGTGAGAGCGAGGGTGAGAGCGAGGGTGAGAGAGAGGGTGAGAGAGAGGGTGAGAGAGAGGGAGAGAGTGAGGGTGAGAGCGAGGGGGAGAGCTAGGGTCAGAGTGAGAGTGAGGGTGAGAGTGAGGGTGAGAGTGAGAGCGAAATGTGAGAGATTGTGAGAGATTGTGAGAGATTGTGAGAGATTGTGAGAGATTGTGAGGGTGAGGGAAGGGTTAGGGTAAGGGTGAGGATGAGAGTGAGAGTGAGGTTGATGGTGAGAGTGAGGCTGAGAAGCGGAGAGAGGGAGGGTCAGATTTTGGGTGAGATTGACAGTGAGAGTAAGAGAGAGAGAGTGAGGGTGAGGGTGAGAGTGAGAGTGAGGGTGAGGGAGAGGGTGAGGGAGAGGGTGAGAGTGAGGGTGAGAATGAGGGTGAGAATGAGGGTGAGAATGAGGGTGAGGGTGAGTATGAGGGTGAGAGTGAGAGTGAGAGTGAGGGTGAGAGTGAGAGCGAGGGTGAGTCCGAGGGAGAGTGAGAGTGAGGGTGAGAGTGAGAGCGAGGGTGAGTCCGAGGGAGAGTGAGAGTGAGAGTGAGAGTGAGAGTGAGAGTGAGAGTCAGGGTGATAGAGAGGATGAGAGAGAGGGTGAGAGAGAGGGCGAAAGATAGGGTGAGAGAGAGGGAGAGAGTGAGCGTGAGTGTGAGTGTGAGCATGACAGTGAGCATGAGAGTGAGCATGAGCGTGAGAATGAGCGTGAGCATAAGCATGAGCATGAGCATGAGAGTGAGAGTAAGCGTGAGCGTGAGCATGAGAGTGAGCATGAGCATGAGGGTGAGTGTGAGCGTGAGATTGAGCATGAGAGTGAGCGTGAGACTGAGCGTGAGTATGAGTGTGAGAGTGAGCGTGAGCATGAGCGTGAGACTGAGGCTGAGGCTGAGGGTGCAGTTGAGGTTGAGGGTGAGTGTAATGGTGAGGGTGAGAGTGAGATTGTGGGTGAGAGTCAGGGTAAGAGTCAGGGTGAGACAGAGGGTGAGAGAGAGGGTGAGAGTGAAGGTGGGTGAGGGTGAGTGAGAGTGAGAGTGAGAGTGCGAGTGAGAGTGAGAGTGAGGGTGAGGCTGAGGGTGAGAGTGCGAGGGAGAAAGAGATTGAGAGTGAAGGTTACAGTGAGGGTGAGGGTGAGGGTGAGTGTGAGGGTGAGGGTGGGAGTGCGAGGGAGAGGGAGATTGAGAGTGAAGGTTACAGTGAGGGTGAGTGTGAGGGTGAGGGTGAGAGTGTGAGGGAGAGGGAGATTGAGAGTGAAGGTTAAAATGAGGATGAGGGTGAGGGTGAGTGTGAGGGAGAGCGAGAGTGATAGTTATAGTGATGGTGATGGTGATGGTGATGGCGACGGTCTGGGTGAGGGCGAGCGTGTGGGTGTGAGTGTATGTGAGAGTGAGAGTGAGACTGAGAGTGTGAGAGTGAGGGTGAGGGTGAGGTTGAGTGAGGGAGAGAGTGAGAGTGAGCTTTAGAGTGAGAGTGAGAGTGAAAGTGAGAGTGAGGGTGAGAGCAAGGTTGAGAGAGAGGTTGAGAGAGAGGGTGAGAGAGAGGGTGAGAGAGAGGGTGAGAGAGAGGGACAGAGAGACGGACAGAGTGAGGGTGAGAGCGAGGGGGAGAGGGAGGGTGAGAGTGAGGGTGAGGGTGAGAGTGAGGGTGAGAGTGAGGGCGAAATGTGAGAGATTGTGAGAGATTGTGAAGGTGAGGGAAGGGTGAGGGTAAGGGTGAGGGTGAGAGTGAGAGTGAGATTGAGGGTGAGAGTGAGAGTGAGGCTGAGAGAGAGAGAGAGGGAAGGTCAGATTTCGGGTGAGATTGACAGTGAGAGTAAGAGAGAGAGTGAGGGTGAGGGTGAGAGTGAGAGTGAGGGTGAGGGAGAGGGTGAGGGTGAGGGTGAGAATGAGGGTGAGGGTGAGTATGAGGATGAGAGTGAGAGTAAGGGTGGGAGTGAGGGTGAGGGTGAGGCTGAGGAAGAGTGAGACTGAGGGTGAGGTTGGGGGTGAGGGTGAGGGTGAGAGAGAGGGTGAGAGATAGGGTGAGAGAGAGAGAGAGAGAATGAGCGTGAGCATGACAGTGAGGGTGAGTGTGAGCATGAGCATGATTGTGAGCATAAGCATGAGTGTGAGCGTGAGAGTGTGCGTGAGAGTGAGTGAGAGTGAGGGAGAGGGTGAGGGTGAGAATGAGGGTGAGGGTGAGTATGAGGGTGAGAGTGAGGGTGAGAGTGAGGGTGAGTGTGAAGGTGAGGGTGAGGCTGAGGGAGAGTGAGATGGAGGGTGAGGGTGGAGGTGAGGGTGAGGGTGAGAGAGAGGCTGAGAGAGAGGGTGAGAGTTAGGGTGAGAGAGAGGGAGAGAGTGAGCGTGAGCGTGAGTGTGAGCATGGCAGTGAGCGTGAGAGTGAGCATGAGCATGATTGTGAGCATGAGCATGAGCGTGAGCGTGAGCGTGACATTGAGGGTGAGACTGAGCATGAGCATGGTTGTGAGCATGAGCATGAGCATTAGTGTGAGCGTGACAGTGAGCATGAGAGTGAGCGTGAGAGTGAGCGTGAGAGTGAGAGTGAGAGTGAGAGTGAGGGAAAGGGTGAGGATGAGAATGAGGGTGAGGGTGAGTATGAGGGTGAGAGTGAGAGTGAGAGTGAGGATGAGAGTGAGGGTGAGGGTGAGGCTGAGGGAGAATGAGATGGAGGGTGAGGGTTAGGGTGGGGGTGAGGGTGAGAGAGAGGCTGAGAGAGAGGGTGAGAGATAGGGTGAGAGGGAGGGAGAGAGTGAGAGTGAGCGTGAGAATGAGCATGAGAGTGAGCGTGAGAGTGAGCGTGAGTATGAGTGTGAGAGTGAGAGTGAGCATGAGCGTGAGGCTGAGGCTGAGGGTGAGATTGAGGGTGAGGGTGAGGGTAATGGTGAGTGTGAGAGTGAGATTGTGGGTGAAAGTCAGGGTAAGAGTCAGGATGAGACAGAGGGTGAGAGAGAGGGTGAGAGTGAAGGTGGGTGAGGGTGAGTGAGAGTGAGAGTGCGAGTGAGAGTGAGAGTGAGGGTGAGGCTGAGGGTGAGAGTGCGAGGGAGAAGGAGATTGAGAGTGAAGGTTACAGTGAGGGTGAGGGTGAGGGTGAGTGTGAGGGTGAGGGTGGGAGTGCGAGGGAGAGGGAGATTGAGAGTGAAGGTTACAGTGAGGGTGAGTGTGAGGGTGAGGGTGAGAGTGTGAGGGAGAGGGAGATTGAGAGTGAAGGTTAAACTGAGGATGAGGGTGAGGGTGAGTGTGAGGGAGAGCGAGAGTGATAGTTATAGTGATGGTGATGGTGATGGTGATGGCGACGGTCTGGGTGAGGGCGAGCGTGTGGGTGTGAGTGTATGTGAGAGTGAGAGTGAGACTGAGAGTGTGAGAGTGAGGGTGAGGGTGAGGTTGAGTGAGGGAGAGAGTGAGAGTGAGCTTTAGAGTGAGAGTGAGAGTGAAAGTGAGAGTGAGGGTGAGAGCAAGGTTGAGAGAGAGGTTGAGAGAGAGGGTGAGAGAGAGGGTGAGAGAGAGGGTGAGAGAGAGGGACAGAGAGACGGACAGAGTGAGGGTGAGAGCGAGGGGGAGAGGGAGGGTGAGAGTGAGGGTGAGGGTGAGAGTGAGGGTGAGAGTGAGGGCGAAATGTGAGAGATTGTGAGAGATTGTGAAGGTGAGGGAAGGGTGAGGGTAAGGGTGAGGGTGAGAGTGAGAGTGAGATTGAGGGTGAGAGTGAGAGTGAGGCTGAGAGAGAGAGAGAGGGAGGGTCAGATTTCGGGTGAGATTGACAGTGAGAGTAAGAGAGAGAGTGAGGGTGAGGGTGAGAGTGAGAGTGAGGGTGAGGGAGAGGGTGAGGGTGAGGGTGAGAATGAGGGTGAGGGTGAGTATGAGGATGAGAGTGAGAGTAAGGGTGGGAGTGAGGGTGAGGGTGAGGCTGAGGAAGAGTGAGACTGAGGGTGAGGTTGGGGGTGAGGGTGAGGGTGAGAGAGAGGATGAGAGATAGGGTGAGAGAGAGAGAGAGAGAATGATCGTGAGCATGACAGTGAGGGTGAGTGTGAGCATGAGCATGATTGTGAGCATAAGCATGAGTGTGAGCGTGAGAGTGAGCGTGAGAGTGTGCGTGAGAGTGAGTGAGAGTGAGGGAGAGGGTGAGGGTGAGGGTGAGAATGAGGGTGAGGGTGAGTATGAGGGTGAGAGTGAGGGTGAGAGTGAGGGTGAGTGTGAAGGTGAGGGTGAGGCTGAGGGAGAGTGAGATGGAGGGTGAGGGTGAGGGTGGAGGTGAGGGTGAGGGTGAGAGAGAGGCTGAGAGAGAGCGTGAGAGTTAGGGTGAGAGAGAGGGAGAGAGTGAGCGTGAGCGTGAGTGTGAGCATGGCAGTGAGCGTGAGAGTGAGCATGAGCATGATTGTGAGCATGAGCATGAGCGTGAGCGTGAGCGTGACATTGAGGGTGAGACTGAGCATGAGCATGGTTGTGAGCATGAGCATGAGCATTAGTGTGAGCGTGACAGTGAGCATGAGAGTGAGCGTGAGAGTGAGCGTGAGAGTGAGAGTGAGAGTGAGGGAAAGGGTGAGGATGAGAATGAGGGTGAGGGTGAGTATG
This sequence comes from Isurus oxyrinchus, assembly GCA_026770705.1. NCBI lineage: Eukaryota > Metazoa > Chordata > Chondrichthyes > Lamniformes > Lamnidae > Isurus > Isurus oxyrinchus. The sequence continues at coordinate 224,453 of JANJGN010000668.1, forward strand.
AGGGTGAGAGTGAGAGTGAGAGTGAGGATGAGAGTGAGGGTGAGGGTGAGGCTGAGGGAGAATGAGATGGAGGGTGAGGGTTAGGGTGGGGGTGAGGGTGAGAGAGAGGCTGAGAGAGAGGGTGAGAGATAGGGTGAGAGGGAGGGAGAGAGTGAGAGTGAGCGTGAGAATGAGCATGAGAGTGAGCGTGAGAGTGAGCGTGAGTATGAGTATGAGTGTGAGAGTGAGAGTGAGCATGAGCGTGAGGCTGAGGCTGAGGGTGAGATTGAGGGTGAGGGTGAGGGTAATGGTGAGTGTGAGAGTGAGATTGTGGGTGAAAGTCAGGGTAAGAGTCAGGATGAGAAAGAGGGTGAGAGAGAGGGTGAGAGTGAAGGTGGGTGAGGGTGAGTGAGAGTGAGAGTGAGAGTGAGAGTGAGGGTGACAGTGCGAGGGAGAGGGAGATTGAGAGTGAAGGTTACAGTGAGGGTGAGGGTGAGCGTGAGGGTGAGTGAGAGTGAGATTTATAGTGACATGATGGTGATGGTGATGGCAACTGTCTGGGTGAGGGCGAGGGTGTGGGTGTGAGTGTATGTGAGAGTGAGAGTGAGAGTGTGAGAGTGACGGTGAGGGTGAGGTTGAGTGAGGGAGAGAGTGAGAGTGAGATTTAGAATGTGGTGATGGGGATGGCGGCGGTGTGGGTGAGGGCGAGGGTGTGGGTGAGGATGAGAGAGAGAGTGAGAGTGAGAGTGAGAGTAAGAGTGAGAGTGAGAGCGAGGGTGAGAGCGAGGGTGAGAGCGAGGGTGAGAGCGAGGGTGAGAGAGAGGGTGAGAGAGAGGGTGAGAGAGAGGGAGAGAGTGAGGGTGAGAGCGAGGGGGAGAGCTAGGGTCAGAGTGAGAGTGAGGGTGAGAGTGAGGGTGAGAGTGAGAGCGAAATGTGAGAGATTGTGAGAGATTGTGAGAGATTGTGAGAGATTGTGAGGGTGAGGGAAGGGTTAGGGTAAGGGTGAGGATGAGAGTGAGAGTGAGGTTGATGGTGAGAGTGAGGCTGAGAAGCGGAGAGAGGGAGGGTCAGATTTTGGGTGAGATTGACAGTGAGAGTAAGAGAGAGAGAGTGAGGGTGAGGGTGAGAGTGAGAGTGAGGGTGAGGGAGAGGGTGAGGGAGAGGGTGAGAGTGAGGGTGAGAATGAGGGTGAGAATGAGGGTGAGGGTGAGTATGAGGGTGAGAGTGAGAGTGAGAGTGAGAGTGAGGGTGAGAGTGAGAGCGAGGGTGAGTCCGAGGGAGAGTGAGAGTGAGGGTGAGAGTGAGAGCGAGGGTGAGTCCGAGGGAGAGTGAGAGTGAGAGTGAGAGTGAGAGTGAGAGTGAGAGTCAGGGTGATAGAGAGGATGAGAGAGAGGGTGAGAGAGAGGGCGAAAGATAGGGTGAGAGAGAGGGAGAGTGAGCGTGAGTGTGAGTGTGAGCATGACAGTGAGCATGAGAGTGAGCATGAGCGTGAGAATGAGCGTGAGCATAAGCATGAGCATGAGCATGAGAGTGAGAGTAAGCGTGAGCGTGAGCATGAGAGTGAGCATGAGCATGAGGGTGAGTGTGAGCGTGAGATTGAGCATGAGAGTGAGCGTGAGACTGAGCGTGAGTATGAGTGTGAGAGTGAGCGTGAGCATGAGCGTGAGTCTGAGGCTGAGGCTGAGGGTGCAGTTGAGGTTGAGGGTGAGTGTAATGGTGAGGGTGAGAGTGAGATTGTGGGTGAGAGTCAGGGTAAGAGTCAGGGTGAGACAGAGGGTGAGAGAGAGGGTGAGAGTGAAGGTGGGTGAGTGAGAGTGAGAGTGAGAGTGTGAGTGAGAGTGAGAGTGAGGGTGAGGCTGAGGGTGAGAGTGCGAGGGAGAAGGAGATTGAGAGTGAAGGTTACAGTGAGGGTGAGGGTGAGGGTGAGTGTGAGGGTGAGGGTGGGAGTGCGAGGGAGAGGGAGACAGAGAGTGAAGGTTACACTGAGGATGAGTGTGAGGGTGAGTGTGAGGGTGAGTGAGAGTGAGATTTATAGTGACGTGATGGTGATGGTGATGGCGACGGTCTGGGTGAGTGCGAGGGTATGGGTGTGAGTGTATGTGAGGGTGAGAGTGAGAGTGAGAGTGTGGGAGAGAGTGAGAGTGAGAGTGAGATTTAGAGTGTGGTGATGGGGATAGCGGTGGTGTGGGTGAGGGTGAGGGTGTGGGTCAGGATGAGAGTGAGAGTGAGAGTGAGAGCGAAGGTGAGAGAGAGGCTAAGAGAGAGGGTGAGAGAGAGGGTGAGAGTGAGGCTGAGAGAGGGAGAGAGGGAGGGTCAGATTTAGGGTGAGATTGACAGTGAGAGTAAGAGAGGGAGTGAGGGTGAGGGTGAGAGTCAGAGTGAGGGTGAGGGAGAGGGTGAGGGTGAGGGTGAAGGTGAGAGTGAGAGTGAGAGTGAGAGTGAGGGTGAGAGTGAGGGTGAGGGTGAGGCTTAGGGAGAGAGTGAGTGAGGGTGTGGGGGAAGGTATGGAGAGGTGGAGGGTGAGAGTGAGAGTGAGAGGGAGATTGAGAGTAAAGTTATAGTGAGAGTGAGGGTGAGTGAGTGTGAGAGTGAGAGTGAGAGTGAGATTTAGAGTGAGGTGATCGTGATTGTGATGGCGACATTGTGGGTAAGGGCGAGGGTGAGGGTGAGAGTGAGAGTGAGAGTTAGAGTGAGAGTGAGGGCGAGAGTGAGGGTGAGAGATAGGGTGAGAGAGGGTGAGTGTGAGTGTGAGCGTGAGTGTGAGTGTGAGCGTGAGTGAGAGTGAGAGTGAGAGTGAGGGTGAGACAGAGAGTGAGAGTGAGGGTGAGCATGAGGGTGTAGTGAGGGTGAGCATGAGGGTGAGAGTGAGGGTGAGAGTGAGAACGAGAGTGAGAGTGAGAGTGAGAGTGCGAGTGAGGGTGAGGGTGAGGGTGAGGGTGAGGGTGAGAGTGAGGGTGAGAGTGAGGGTGAGAGCAAGGGTGAGAGCGAGGGTGAGAGAGAGGGTGAGAGCTTGGGTCAGAGCGCGGGTGAGAGCAAAGGTGAGAGCGAGGGTGAGAGCGAGGGTGAGAATGAGGGTGAGAGTGAGGGTGAGAGCGAGGGTGAGAGTGAGAGAGAGGGTGAGGGTGAGGTTGAGGGTGAGACTGAGACTGAGACTGAGACTGAGACTGAGACTGAGACTGAGACTGAGAGTGAGAGTGAGAGTGAGAGTGAGAGTGAGAGTGAGAGTGAGATTGAGAGAGTGAGTGTGAGGGTGAGAGAGTGAGGGTGAGAGTCAGGGTGAGAGTCGAAGGGATAGAAAGAGTGTTAGAGAGACGGTGAGAGTGAGCATAAGCATGAGCGTGAGTGTGAGAGTGAGACTGAGTGTGAATGTGAATGTGACTGTGACTGTGAGTGTGAGAGTGAGAGTGAAAGTGAGGTGATCGTCATTGTGATGGCGATGTTGTGGTTAAGGGCGAGGGTGAAGGTGAGAGTGAGAGTGAGAGTGAGAGTGAGAGTGAGAGTGAGGGAGTGAGAGAGGGAGTGAGAGAGGGTGAGAGAGAGGGTGAGAGAGAGGGTGAGAGAGAGGGAGAGAGTGAGCATGAGCGTGAGCGTGAGAGTGAGAGTGAGAGTGAGAGTAAGAGTGAGAGTGAGAGCGAGGGTGAGAGCGAGGGTGAGAGAGAGGGAGAGAGTGAGGGTGAGAGCGAGGGGGAGAGCTAGGGTCAGAGTGAGAGTGAGGGTGAGACTGAGGGTGAGAGTGAGAGCGAAATGTGAGAGATTGTGAGAGATTGTGAGGGTGAGGGAAGGGTTAGGGTAAGGGTGAGGATGAGAGTGAGAGTGAGGTTGATGGTGAGAGTGAGGCTGAGAAGCGGAGAGAGGGAGGGTCAGATTTTGGGTGAGATTGACAGTGAGAGTAAGAGAGAGAGTGAGGGTGAGGGTGAGAGTGAGAGTGAGGGTGAGGGAGTGGGTGAGGGAGAGGGTGAGAGTGAGGGTGAGAATGAGGGTGAGAATGAGGGTGAGGGTGAGTATGAGGGTGAGAGTGAGAGTGACAGTGAGGGTGAGAGTGAGAGCGAGGGTGAGTCCGAGGGAGAGTGAGAGTGAGGGTGAGAGTGAGAGTGAGAGTCAGGGTGATAGAGAGGATGAGAGAGAGGGTGAGAGAGAGGGTGAAAGATAGGGTGAGAGAGAGGGAGAGAGTGAGCGTGAGTGTGAGTGTGAGCATGACAGTGAGCATGAGAGTGAGCATGAGCGTGAGAATGAGCGTGAGCATAAGCATGAGCATGAGCATGAGAGTGAGAGTAAGCGTGAGAGTGAGCGTGAGCGTGAGCATGAGAGTGAGCATGAGCATGAGGGTGAGTGTGAGCGTGAGATTGAGCATGAGAGTGAGCGTGAGACTGAGCGTGAGAATGAGTGTGAGAGTGAGCGTGAGCATGACCGTGAGGCTGTGGCTGAGGCTGAGGCTGAGGGTGCAGTTGAGGTTGAGGGTGAGTGTAATGGTGAGGGTGAGAGTGAGATTGTGGGTGAGAGTCAGGGTAAGAGTCAGGGTGAGACAGAGGGTGAGACAGAGGGTGAGAGAGAGGGTGAGAGTGAAGGTGGGTGAGGGTGAGTGAGAGTGAGAGTGAGAGTGCGAGTGAGAGTGAGAGTGAGGGTGAGGCTGAGGGTGAGAGTGCGAGGGAGAAGGAGATTGAGAGTGAAGGTTACAGTGAGGGTGAGGGTGAGGGTGAGAGTGAGGGTGAGGGTGAGAGTGCGAGGGAGAGGGAGACAGAGAGTGAAGGTTACACTGAGAATGAGGGTGAGGGTGAGTGTGAGGGTGAGTGAGAGTGAGATTTATAGTGACGAGATGGTGATGGTGATGGCGACGGTCTGGGTGAGTGCGAGGGTATGGGTGTGAGTGTATGTGAGGGTGAGAGTGAGAGTGAGAGTGTGGGAGAGAGTGAGAGTGAGAGTGATATTTAGAGTGTGGTGATGGGGATAGCGGTGGTGTGGGTGAGGGTGAGGGTATGGGTCAGGATGAGAGTGAGAGTGAGAGTGAGAGTGAGAGCGAAGGTGAGAGAGAGGCTAAGAGAGAGGGTGAGAGAGAGGGAGAGAGTGAGGGTGAGAGCAAGGGGAGAGCGAGGGGGAGAGTGAGGGTGAGGGTGAGAGTGAGGGTGAGAGTGAGGGTGAGAGTGAGTTTGAGAGAGAAATGTGAGAGATTGTGAGGGTGAGGTAAGGGTGAGGGTGAGATTGAGAGTGAGGTTGAGGGTGAGAGTGAGGCTGAGAGAGGGAGAGAGGGAGGGTCAGATTTAGGGTGAGATTGACAGTGAGAGTAAGAGAGGGAGTGAGGGTGAGGGTGAGAGTCAGAGTGAGGGTGAGGGAGAGGGTGAGGGTGAGGGTGAAGGTGAGAGTGAGAGTGAGAGTGAGGGTGAGAGTGAGGGTGAGGGTGAGGCTTAGGGAGAGAGTGAGTGAGGGTGTGGGGGAAGGTATGGAGAGGTGGAGGGTGAGAGTGAGAGTGAGAGTGAGAGGGAGATTGAGAGTAAAGTTATAGTGAGAGTGAGGGTGAGTGAGGGTGAGAGTGAGAGTGAGAGTGAGATTTAGAGTGAGGTGATCGTGATTGTGATGGCGACATTGTGGGTAAGGGCGAGGGTGAGGGTGAGAGTGAGAGTGAGAGTTAGAGTGAGAGTGAGGGCGAGAGTGAGGGTGAGAGATAGGGTGAGAGAGGGTGAGTGTGAGTGTGAGCGTGAGTGTGAGCGTGAGCGTGAGTGAGAGTGAGAGTGAGGGTGAGACAGAGGGTGAGAGTGAGGGTGAGCATGAGGGTGTAGTGAGGGTGAGCATGAGGGTGAGAGTGAGGGTGAGAGTGAGAACGAGAGTGAGAGTGATAGTGCGCGTGAGGGTGAGGGTGAGGGTGAGAGTGAGGGTGAGAGTGAGGGTGAGAGCAAGGGTGAGAGCGAGGGTGAGAGAGAGGGTGAGAGCTTGGGTCAGAGCGCGGGTGAGAGCAAAGGTGAGAGCGAGGGTGAGAGCGAGGGTGAGAGTGAGGGTGAGAGTGAGGGTGAGAGCGAGGGTGAGAGTGAGAGAGAGGGTGAGGGTGAGGGTGAGGTTGAGGGTGAGACTGAGACTGAGACTGAGACTGAGACTGAGACTGAGACTGAGACTGAGACTGAGACTGAGACTGAGACTGAGACTGAGAGTGAGAGTGAGAGTGAGATTGAGAGAGTGAGTGTGAGAGTGAGAGAGTGAGGGTGAGAGTCAGGGTGAGAGTCTAAGGGATAGAAAGAGTGTTAGAGAGACGGTGAGAGTGAGCATAAGCATGAGCGTGAGTGTGAGAGTGAGACTGAGTGTGAATGTGACTGTGACTGTGAGTGTGAGAGTGAAAGTGAGGTGTTCGTCATTGTGATGGCGATGTTGTGGTTAAGGGCGAGGGTGAAGGTGAGAGTGAGAGTGAGAGTGAGAGTGGGAGTGGGAGTGAGAGTGAGAGTGAGGGAGTGAGAGAGGGTGAGAGAGAGGGTGAGAGAGAGGGTGAGAGAGAGGGAGAGAGTGAGCATGAGCGTGAGCGTGAGCGTGAGAGTGAGAGTGAGAGTGAGAGTGAGGGTGAGGGTGAGTGTGAGAGTGAGAGTGAGGGTGAGCATGAGGGTGTAGTGAGGGTGAGCGTGGGGGTGAGAGTGAGAGTGAGAGTGAGGGTGAGGGTGAGTGTGAGAGTGAGAGTGAGGGTGAGAGTGAGGATGAGTGCAAGGGTGAGAGCGAGGGTGAGAGCGAGAGTGAGAGCAAGGGTCAGAGCGCGGTGAGAGCAAAGATGAGAGCGAGGGTGAGAGCGAGGGTGAGAGCGAGGGTGAGAGCGAGGGTGAGAGTGAGGGTGAGAGCAAGGGTGAGAGTGAGAGAGAGGGTGAGTGTGAGGGTGAGGTTGAGGGTGAGGGTGAGGGTGAGAGTGAGAGTGAGAGTGAGAGTGAGATTGAGAGAGTGAGTGTGAGGGTGAGAGAGTGAGAGTGAGAGTCAGGGTGAGAGTCTAAGGGAGAGAACGAGTGTTAGAGAGAGGGTGAGAGTGAGCGTAAGCATGAGCGTAAGAGTGAGATTGAGTGTGAATGTGACTGTGAGTGTGAGTGTGAGTGTGAAAGTGAGATTGAGAGTGAGGGTGAGGGTGAGTGTGTGAGAGTCAGGGTGAGAGTCAGTGTGAGAGAGAGGGTGAGAGCGAGGGTAAGAGCGAAGGTGAGAGCGAAGGTGAGAGCGAGGGTGACAGTGAGGGTGAGAGCGAGTTTGGGAGCGAGGGTGAGAGCAAGGGTGAGGGTGAGGGTGAGAGTGAGAGTGAGAGTGAGAGTGAAATGTGAGAGATTGTGGGAGATTGTGAGGGTGAGAGTGAGAGTAAGAGTGAGAGTGAGGATGAGGGCAAGGATGAGAGCGATGGTGAGAGCAAGGGACAGATTGAGAGTGACAGTGGAGTGAAAGTGTGGGTGAGTGAAGGTGAATGTGGTTGAGGGTGAGTGTGAGACTTAGTGTGAGACTGAGGGTAAGAGTGAGAGTGAGAGTGAGAGTGAGGGTGAGGGTGATGGTGACAGTGACAGTGAGAGTGAGGGTGAGGGTGAGGGTGAGGGTGAGGGTGAGGGTCCGGGTGAGGGTGAGGGTGAGAGTGAGAGTGAGAGTGAGGGTGAGAGAGAGGGTGATGGTCAGGGTGAGGGTGAGGGTCAGGGTGAAAGTGATGGCGAGAGTGAGGGTGAGAGTGAGGATGAGAGTCAGGGTGAAAGTGAGGGTGAAAGTGAGTGAGAGTGAGGGTGAGGGTGAGGGTGAGGGTGAGAGTGAGAGTGAGAGTGAGAGTGAGGTTGAGGGTGAGTGTGAGGGTGAGAGTGAGAGTGAAAGTGAGATAGTGAGTGTGAGGGTGAGAGTCAGGGTGAGAGTGAGCGTGAGCATGAGATTGAGGTTGAGGTTGAGGTTGAGGTTGAGGTTGAGGTTGAGGGTGAGGGTGAAATTGAGGGTGAGAGTGAGGGAGAGAGTGAGGGTGAGACTGAGGGTGAGAGGGTGAGGGTGAGAGTTAGGGTGAGATTGAGCGTGAGTATGAGAGTGAGAGTGAGAGTGAGAGTGAGAGTGAGGGTAAGGGTGAGGGTGAGGCTCAGGTTGAGGGTGAGGGTGAGAGTGAGAGTGAGGGTGAGAGAGAGGGTGATGGTCAGGGTGAGGGTGAGGGTGAGGGTGAAAGTGATGGCGAGAGTGAGGGTGAGAGTGAGGATGAGAGTGAGGGTGAAAGTGAGGGTGAAAGTGAGTGAGAGTGAGGGTGAGGGTGAGGGTGAGGGTGAGGGCGAGAGTGAGAGTGAGAGTGAGGTTGGGGGTGACTGTGAGGGTGAGAGTGAGAGTGAGGTTGAGGGTGAGACTGAGACTGAGACTGAGACTGAGAGTGAGAGTGAGAGTGAGAGTGAGATTGAGAGAGTGAGTGTGAGGGTGAGAGAGTGAGGGTGAGAGTCTAAGGGATAGAAAGAGTGTTAGAGAGACGGTGAGAGTGAGCATAAGCATGAGCGTGAGTGTGAGAGTGAGACTGAGTGTGAATGTGACTGTGACTGTGAGTGTGAGAGTGAAAGTGAGGTGATCGTCATTGTGATGGCGATGTTGTGGTTAAGGGCGAGGGTGAAGGTGAGAGTGAGAGTGAGAGTGAGAGTGAGAGTGAGAGTGAGAGTGAGGGAGTGAGAGAGGGTGAGAGAGAGGGTGAGAGAGAGGGTGAGAGAGAGGGAGAGAGTGAGCATGAGCGTGAGCGTGAGCGTGATAGTGAGAGTGAGAGTGAGAGTGAGGGTGAGGGTGAGTGTGAGAGTGAGAGTGAGAGTGAGGGTGAGCATGAGGGTGTAGTGAGGGTGAGCGTGGGGGTGAGAGTGAGAGTGAGAGTGAGGGTGAGGGTGAGTGTGAGAGTGAGAGTGAGGGTGAGAGTGAGGATGAGTGCAAGGGTGAGAGCGAGGGTGAGAGCGAGAGTGAGAGCAAGGGTCAGAGCGCGGTGAGAGCAAAGGTGAGAGCGAGGGTGAGAGCGAGGGTGAGAGCGAGGGTGAGAGCGAGGGTGAGAGCGAGGGTGAGAGTGAGGGTGAGAGCAAGGGTGAGAGTGAGAGAGAGGGTGAGTGTGAGGGTGAGGTTGAGGGTGAGGGTGAGGGTGAGAGTGAGAGTGAGAGTGAGATTGAGAGAGTGAGTGTGAGGGTGAGAGAGTGAGAGTGAGAGTCAGGGTGAGAGTCTAAGGGAGAGAACGAGTGTTAGAGAGAGGGTGAGAGTGAGCGTAAGCGTGAGCGTAAGAGTGAGATTGAGTGTGAATGTGACTGTGAGTGTGAGTGTGAGTGTGAAAGTGAGATTGAGAGTGAGGGTGAGGGTGAGTGTGTGAGAGTCAGGGTGAGAGTCAGTGTGAGAGAGAGGGTGAGAGCGAGGGTAAGAGCGAAGGTGAGAGCGAAGGTGAGAGCGAGGGTGACAGTGAGGGTGAGAGCGAGTTTGGGAGCGAGGGTGAGAGCAAGGGTGAGGTTGAGGGTGAGAGTGAGAGTGAAATGTGAGAGATTGTGGGAGATTGTGAGGGTGAGAGTGAGAGTAAGAGTGAGAGTGAGGATGAGGGCAAGGATGAGAGCGATGGTGAGAGCGAGGGACAGATTGAGAGTGACAGTGGAGTGAAAGTGTGGGTGAGTGAAGGTGAATGTGGGTGAGGGTGAGTGTGAGACTTAGTGTGAGACTGAGGGTAAGAGTGAGAGTGAGAGTGAGGGTGAGGGTGATGGTGACAGTGACAGTGAGAGTGAGAGTGAGGGTGAGGGTGAGGGTGAGGGTCCGGGTGAGGGTGAGGGTGAGAGTGAGAGTGAGGGTGAGAGAGAGGGTGATGGTCAGGGTGAGGGTGAGGGTCAGGGTGAAAGTGATGGCGAGAGTGAGGGTGAGAGTGAGGATGAGAGTCAGGGTGAAAGTGAGGGTGAAAGTGAGTGAGAGTGAGGGTGAGGGTGAGGGTGAGGGTGAGAGTGAGAGTGAGAGTGTGGTTGAGGGTGAGTGTGAGGGTGAGAGTGAGAGTGAAAGTGAGAGAGTGAGTGTGAGGGTGAGAGTCAGGGTGAGAGTGAGCATGAGCATGAGGTTGAGGTTGAGGTTGAGGTTGAGGTTGAGGTTGAGGGTGAGGGTGAAATTGAGGGTGAGAGTGAGGGAGAGAGTGAGGGTGAGACGGAGGGTGAGAGGGTGAGGGTGAGAGTTAGGGTGAGATTGAGCGTGAGTATGAGAGTGAGAGTGAGAGTGAGAGTGAGGGTAAGGGTGAGGGTGAGGCTCAGGGTGAGGGTGAGGGTGAGAGTGAGAGTGAGAGTGAGGGTGAGAGAGAGGGTGATGGTCAGGGTGAGGGTGAGGGTGAGGGTGAAAGTGCTGGCGAGAGTGAGGGTGAGAGTGAGGATGAGAGTGAGGGTGAAAGTGAGGGTGAAAGTGAGTGAGAGTGAGGGTGAGGGTGAGGGTGAGGGTGAGGGTGAGAGTGAGAGTGAGAGTGAGAGTGAGGTTGGGGGTGACTGTGAGGGTGAGGGTGAGAGTGAGAGTGAAAGTGAGAAAGTGAGTGTGAGGGTGAGAGTCAGGGTGAGAGTGAGCGTGAGCATGAGGTTGAGGTTGAGGTTGAGGTTGAGGGTGAGGGTGAGGGTGAAATTGAGGGTGAGAGTGAGGGAGAGGGTGAGACTGAGGGTGAGAGGGTGAGGGTGAGAGTTAGGGTGAGATTGAGCGTGAGTATGAGAGTGAGAGTGAGAGTGAGAGTGAGAGTGAGAGTGAGGGTAAGGTTGAGGGTCAGGGTGAGGGTGAGGGTGAAAGTGATGGTGAGATTGAGGGTGAGAGTGAGGGTGAAAGTGAGGGTGAGAGTGAGAGTGAGTGTGAGTGTGAGTGTGAGAGTGAGAGTGGGTTTGAGAGTGAGAGTGAGAGTGAGTGAGAGTGAGAGTGAGAGTGTGAGGGTGAGGGTGAGGGTGAGGGTGAGGGTGAGGCTGAGGCTGAGGGTGAGGGTGAGGGTGAGGTTGAGTGTGAGGGTGAGGGTGAGGGCGCGAGTGAGAGTGAGGGTGAGTGTGAGAGTGAGAGAGTGATGGTGAGAGTCAGGGTGAGAGTGAGCGTGAGCATGATGTTGAGGTTGAAGTTGAGGTTGAGGTTGAGGTTGAGAGTAAGGGTGAAAGTGAGGGTGAGAGTGAGGGAGAGAGTGAGGGTGAGAGGGTGAGGGTGAGAGTCAGGTTGAGATTGAGCATGAGCATGAGAGTGAAAGTGAGCGTGAGATTGAGAGTGAGGGTGAGACAGAGGGTGAGAGTGAGGGTGAGTATGAGGTTGAGGTTGAGGTTGAGAGTTTGAGTAAGGGTGAGAGTGAGGGAGAGAGTGAGGGTGAGAGTGAGGGTGAGAGTCAGGGTGAGAGTCTAAGGGAGAGAAAGAGTGTTAGAGAGATGGTGAGAGTGAGCGTAAGCGTGAGTGTGAGAGTGAGATTGAGTGTGAATGAGACTGTGAGTGTGAGTGTGCGAGTGAGAGTGAAAGTGAGGTGATCGTCACTGTGATGGCGACGTTGTGGTTAAGGGCGAGGGTGAAGGTAAGAGTGAGAGTGAGAGTGAGAGTGAGAGTAAGGGTGTGAGAGAGGGTGAGAGAGGGTGAGAGCGAGGGTGAGAGAGAGGGAGAGAGTGAGCATGAGCGTGAGCGTGAGCGTAAGCGAGTGAGAGTGAGAGTGAGAGTGAGGGTGCGACAGTGGGTGAGAGTGAGGGTGAGCATGAGGGTGTAGTGAGGGTGAGCGTGAGGGTGAGAGTGAGAGTGAGAGTGAGGGTGAGGGTGAGTGTGAGAGTGAGAGTGAGGGTGAGAGTGAGGGTGAGAGAGAGGGTGAGAGTGAGGGTGAGAGCGAGGGTGAGAGCAAGGGTGAGAGCAAGGGTCAGAGCGTGGGTGAGAGCAACGGTGAGAGCGAGGGTGAGAGCCAGGGTGAGAGCAAGGGTGAGAGCGAGGGTGAGAGCGAGGGTGAGAGTGAGAGAGAGGGTGAGGGTGAGGTTGAGGGTGAGGGTGAGGGTGAGGGTGAGGGTGAGAGTGAGAGTCAGAGTGAGATTGAGAGAGAGTGAGTGTGAGCGTGAGAGAGTGAGAGTGAGAGTCAGGGTGAGAGTCTAAGGGAGAGAATGAGTGTTAGAGAGAGGATGAGAGTGAGCGTAAGCGTGAGCGTGAGAGTGAGATTGAGTGTGAATGTGACTGTGAGTGTGAGTGTGAAAGTGAGAGTGAGAGTGAGGGTGAGGCTGAGGGTGAAAGTGAGAGTGAGAGTGAGAATGAGAGTGAGAGAGTGAGGGTGAGGGTAAGAGTCAGGGTGAGAGTCAGTGTGAGAGAGAGGGTGAGAGCGAGGGTGAGAGCGAATGTGAGAGCACGGGTGAGAGTGAGGGTGAGAGTGAGGGTGAGAGTGAGTTTGAGAGAGAAATGTGAGAGATTGTGAGGGTGAGGTAAGGGTGAGGGTGAGATTGAGAGTGAGGTTGAGGGTGAGAGTGAGGCTGAGAGAGGGAGAGAGGGAGGGTCAGATTTAGGGTGAGATTGACAGTGAGAGTAAGAGAGGGAGTGAGGGTGAGGGTGAGAGTCAGAGTGAGGGTGAGGGAGAGGGTGAGGGTGAGGGTGAAGGTGAGAGTGAGAGTGAGATTGAGAGTAAAGTTATAGTGAGAGTGAGGGTGAGTGAGGGTGAGAGTGAGAGTGAGAGTGAGATTTAGAGTGAGGTGATCGTGATTGTGATGGCGACGTTGTGGGTAAGGGCGAGGGTGAGGGTGAGAGTGAGAGTGAGAGTTAGAGTGAGAGTGAGGGTGAGAGTGAGGGTGAGAGATAGGGTGAGAGAGAGGGTGAGTGTGAGTGTGAGCGTGAGTGTGAGTGTGAGCGTGAGTGAGAGTGAGAGTGAGAGTGAGAGTGAGGGTGAGACAGAGGGTGAGAGTGAGGGTGAGCATGAGGGTGTAGTGAGGGTGTAGTGAGGGTGAGCATGAGGGTGAGAGTGAGGGTGAGAGTGAGAACGAGAGTGAGAGTGAGAGTGCGAGTGAGGGTGAGGGTGAGGGTGAGAGTGAGGGTGAGAGTGAGGGTGAGAGCAAGGGTGAGAGCGAGGGTGAGAGAGAGGGTGAGAGCTTGGGTCAGAGCGCGGGTGAGAGCAAAGGTGAGAGCGAGGGTGAGAGCGAGGGTGAGAGTGAGGGTGAGAGTGAGGGTGAGAGCGAGGGTGAGAGTGAGAGAGAGCGTGAAGGTGAGGGTGAGGGTGAGGGTGAGGTTGAGGGTGAGACTGAGACTGAGACTGAGACTGAGACTGAGACTGAGAGTGAGAGTGAGAGTGAGAGTGAGATTGAGATTGAGAGAGTGAGTGTGAGGGTGAGAGAGTGAGGGTGAGAGTCAGGGTGAGAGTCTAAGGGATAGAAAGAGTGTTAGAGAGACGGTGAGAGTGAGCATAAGCATGAGCGTGAGTGTGAGAGTGAGACTGAGTGTGAATGTGACTGTGACTGTGAGTGTGAGAGTGAGAGTGAAAGTGAGGTGATCGTCATTGTGATGGCGATGTTGTGGTTAAGGGCGAGGGTGAAGGTGAGAGTGAGAGTGAGAGTGAGAGTGAGGGAGTGAGAGAGGGTGAGAGAGAGGGTGAGAGAGAGGGTGAGAGAGAGGGAGATAGTGAGCATGAGTGTGAGTGTGAGCGTGAGAGTGAGAGTAAGAGTGAGGGTGAGGGTGAGACAGAGGGTGAGAGTGAGGATGAGCATGAGGGTGTAGTGAGGGTGAGCGTGGGGGTGAGAGTGAGAGTGAGAATGAGGGTGAGGGTGAGTGTGAGAGTGAGAGTGAGGGTGAGAGTGAGGATGAGTGCAAGGGTGAGAGCGAGGGTGAGAGCGAGAGTGAGAGCAAGGGTCAGAGCGCGGTGAGAGCAAAGGTGAGAGCGAGGGTGAGAGCGAGGGTGAGAGCGAGGTTGAGAGCGAGGGTGAGAGCGAGGGTGAGAGTGAGGGTGAGAGCAAGGGTGAGAGTGAGAGAGAGGGTGAGTGTGAGGGTGAGGTTGAGGGTGAGGGTGAGAGTGAGAGTGAGAGTGAGAGTGAGATTGAGAGAGTGAGTGTGAGGGTGAGAGAGAGAGTGAGGGTGAGAGTCTAAGGGAGAGAAAGAGTGTTAGAGAGAGGGTGAGAGTGAGCGTAAGCGTGAGTGTGAGAGTGAGATTGAGTGTGAATGTGACTGTGACTGTGAGTGTGAGTGTGAAAGTGAGATTGAGAGTGAGGGTGAGGGTGAGGGTGAAAGTGAGAGTGAGAGTGAGAATGAGAGTGAGAGAGTGAGGGTGAGGGTGAGTGTGTGAGAGTCAGGGTGAGAGTGTGAGAGAGAGGGTGAGAGCGAGGGTAAGAGCGAAGGTGAGAGCGAAGGTGAGAGCGAGGGTGACAGTGAGGGTGAGAGCGAGTTTGGGAGCTAGGGTGAGAGCAAGGGTGAGGGTGAGGGTGAGAGTGAGAGTGAGAGTGAGAGTGAAATGTGAGAGATTGTGGGAGATTGTGAGGGTGAGAGTGAGAGCAAGAGTGAGAGTGAGGATGAGGGCAAGGATGAGAGCGATGGTGAGAGCGAGGGACAGATTGAGAGTGACAGTGGAGTGAAAGTGTGGGTGAGTGAAGGTGAATGTGGGTGAGGGTGAGTGTCAGACTTAGTGTGAGACTGAGGGTAAGAGTGAGAGTGAGAGTGAGAGTGAGGGTGATGGTGACAGTGACAGTGAGAGTGAGAGTGAGGGTGAGGGTGAGGGTCCGGGTGAGGGTGAGGGTGAGGGTGAGAGTGAGAGTGAGAGTGAGGGTGAGAGAGAGGGTGATGGTCAGGGTGAGGGTGAGGGTGAGGGTGAAAGTGAGGATGAGAGTCAGGGTGAAAGTGAGGGTGAAAGTGAGTGAGAGTGAGGGTGAGGGTGAGGGTGAGGGTGAGAGTGAGAGTGAGAGTGAGAGTGAGGTTGAGGGTGAGTGTGAGGGTGAGAGTGAGAGTGAAAGTGAGAGAGTGAGTGTGAGGGTGAGAGTCAGGGTGAGAGTGAGCGTGAGCATGAGGTTGAGGCTGAGGTTGAGGTTGAGGGTGAGGGTGAAATTGAGGGTGAGAGTGAGGGAGAGAGTGAGGGTGAGACTGAGGGTGAGAGGGTGAGGGTGAGAGTTAGGGTGAGATTGAGCGTGAGTATGAGAGTGAGAGTGAGAGTGAGAGTGAGGGTAAGGGTGAGGGTGAGGCTCAGGGTGAGGGTGAGGGTGAGAGTGAGAGTGAGAGTGAGGGTGAGAGAGAGGGTGATGGTCAGGGTGAGGGTGAGGGTGAGGGTGAAAGTGATGGCGAGAGTGAGGGTGAGAGTGAGGATGAGAGTGAGGGTGAAAGTGAGGGTGAAAGTGAGTGAGAGTGAGGGTGAGGGTGAGGGTGAGGGTGAGAGTGAGAGTGAGAGTGAGGTTGGGGGTGACTGTGAGGGTGAGAGTGAGAGTGAAAGTAAGAGAGTGAGTGTGAGGGTGAGAGTCAGGGTGAGAGTGAGCGTGAGCATGAGGTTGAGGTTGAGGTTGAGGGTGAGGGTGAGGGTGAGGGTGAGGGTGAAATTGAGGGTGAGAGTGAGGGAGAGGGTGAGACTGAGGGTGAGAGGGTGAGGGTGAGAGTTAGGGTGAGATTGAGCGTGAGTATGAGAGTGAGAGTGAGAGTGAGAGTGAGGGTAAGGGTGAGGGTCAGGGTGAGGGTGAGGGTGAAAGTGATGGTGAGATTGAGGGTGAGAGTGAGGGTGAAAGTGAGGGTGAAAGTGAGGGTGAAAGTGAGGGTGAGAGTGAGAGTGAGTGTGAGTGTGAGTGTGAGAGTGAGAGTGGGTTTGAGAGTGAGAGTGAGAGTGAGAGTGAGAGTGAGTGAGAGTGTGAGTGTGAGTGTGAGTGTGATTGTGAGTGTGAGGGTGAGGGTGAGGGTGAGGGTGAGGCTGAGGGTGAGGGTGAGGTTGAGTGTGAGGGTGAGGGTGAAGGCGAGAGTGAGAGTGAGGGTGAGTGTGAGAGTGAGAGAGTGATGGTGAGAGTCAGGGTGAGAGTGAGCGTGAGCATGATGTTGAGGTTGAAGTTGAGGTTGAGGTTGAGGTTGAGGTTGAGGTTGAGGTTGAGAGTAAGGGTGAAAGTGAGGGTGAGAGTGAGGGAGAGAGTGAGGGTGAGAGGGTGAGGGTGAGAGTCAGGTTGAGATTGTGCATGAGCATGAGAGTGAAAGTGAGAGTGAGATTGAGAGTGAGGGTGAGACAGAGGGTGAGAGTGAGGGTGAGTATGAGGTTGAGGTTGAGGTTGAGGTTGAGAGTTTGAGTAAGGGTGAGAGTGAGGGAGAGAGTGAGGGTGAGAGTCAGGGTGAGAGTCAGGGTGAGAGTCTAAGGGAGAGAAAGAGTGTTAGAGAGACGGTGAGAGTGAGCGTAAGCGTGAGCGTGAGTGTGAGAGTGAGATTGAGTGTGAATGAGACTGTGAGTGTGAGTGTGCGAGTGAGAGTGAAAGTGAGGTGATCGTCACTGTGATGGCGACGTTGTGGTTAAGGGCGAGGGTGAAGGTAAGAGTGAGAGTGAGAGTGAGAGTGAGAGTAAGGGTGTGAGAGAGGGTGAGAGAGGGTGAGAGCGAGGGTGAGAGAGAGGGAGAGAGTGAGCATGAGCGTGAGCGTGAGCGTAAGCGAGTGAGAGTGAGAGTGAGAGTGAGGGTGAGACAGTGGGTGAGAGTGAGGGTGAGCATGAGGGTGTAGTGAGGGTGAGCGTGAGGGTGAGAGTGAGAGTGAGAGTGAGGGTGAGGGTGAGTGTGAGAGTGAGAGTGAGGGTGAGAGTGAGGGTGAGAGAGAGGGTGAGAGTGAGGGTGAGAGCGAGGGTGAGAGCAAGGGTGAGAGCAAGGGTCAGAGCGTGGGTGAGAGCAAAGGTGAGAGCGAGGGTGAGAGCGAGGGGTGAGAGCGAGGGTGAGAGCGAGGGTGAGAGCTAGGGTGAGAGTGAGAGAGAGGGTGAGGGTGAGGTTGAGGGTGAGGGTGAGGGTGAGGGTGAGAGTGAGAGTCAGAGTGAGATTGAGAGAGTGAGTGTGAGGGTGAGAGAGTGAGAGTGAGAGTCAGGGTGAGCGTGAGAGTGAGATTGAGTGTGAATGTGACTGTGAGTGTGAGTGTGAAAGTAAGAGTGAGACTGAGGGTGAGGGTGAAAGTGAGAGTGAGAGTGAGAATGAGAGTGAGAGAGTGAGGGTGAGGGTAAGAGTCAGGGTGAGAGTCAGTGTGAGAGAGAGGGTGAGAGCGAGGGTGAGAGCGAAGGTGAGAGCACGGGTGAGAGTGAGGGTGACAGCGAGGGTGAGAGCGAGTTTGGGAGCGAGGGTGAGAGCAAGGGTGAGGGTGAGAGTGAGAGTGAGAGCGAAATGTGAGAGATTGTGAGAGATTGTGAGGGCGAGGGTGAGAGTGAGGGTGAGAGTGAGAATGAGGGTGAGAGTGAGAGTGAGAGTGAGAGTGAGGGTGAGAGTGAGAGTAAGAGTGAGAGTGAGGGTGAGGGTGAGAGAGAGGGTGAGGGTCAGGGTGAGGGTGAGGGTGAGGGTGAAAGTGATGGTGAGAGTGAGGGTGAGAGTGAGGGTGAAAGTGAGGGTGAAAGTGAGGGTGAAAGTGAGGGTGAATGTGAGTGAGAGTGAGGGTGAGGGTGAGATTGAGAGTGAGGTTGAGGGTGAGTGTGTGGGTGAGAGTGAGAGTGAAAGTGAGAGAGTGAGTGTGAGGGTGAGAGTCAGGGTGAGAGTGAGCGTGAGCATGAGGTTGAGGTTGAGGTTGACATTGAGAGTGAGGGTGAGGGTGAAAGTGAGGGTGAGAGTGAGGGAGAGAGTGAGGGTGAGAGTGAGGGTAAGAGTGAGGGTGAGAGTGAGGGTGAGAGAGTGAGGGTAAGAGGGTGAGGGTGAGAGTCAGGGTGAGATTGAGCGTGAGCATGAGAGTGAGAGTGAGAGTGAGAGTGAGAGTGAGAGTGAGAGTGAGAGTGAGGGTAAGGGTGAGGGTGAGCGTGAGGGTGAAAGTGATGGTGAGATTGAGGGTGAGAGTGAGGGTGAAAGTGAGTGTGAGAGTGAGAGTGAGAGTGCGAGTGAGAGTGAGTGTGAGTGTGAGTGTGTGAGTGAAGGCGAGGGTGAGGGTTAGGGTGAGGCTGAGGCTGAGGCTGAGGGTGAGGGTGAGGGTGAGGTTGAGTGTGAGGGTGAGGGCAAGGGCGAGGGCGAGGGCGAGAGTGAGAGTGAGGGTGAGTGTGAGGGTGAGAGTGAGAGAGTGATGGTGAGAGTCAGTGTGAGAGTGAGCGTGAGCATGATGTTGAGGTTGAGGTTGAGGTTGAGAGTGAGGGTGAAAGTGAGGGTGAGAGTGAGGGAGAGAGTGAGGGTGAGAGTGAGGGTGAGAGGGTGAGGGTGAGAGTCAGGTTGAGAATGAGCGTGAGCGTGAGCATGAGAGTGAAAGTAAGAGTGAGAGTGAGAGTGAGGGTGAGACAGAGGGTGAGAGTGAGGGTGAGCATGAGGTTGAGGTTGAGGTTGAGAGTTTGAGTGAGGGTGAGAGTGAGGGAGAGAGTGAGGGTGAGAGTGAGGGTGAGAGGGTGAGGGTGAGAGTCAGGGTGAGATTGAGCGTGAGCATGAGTATGAGAGTGACAGTGATAGTGAGAGGTTGAGTGAGAGTGAGAGTGAGGGTGAGGGTGAGGGTGAGAGTGAGGGTGAGAGTGAGGGTGCGGGTGAAGGTCAGGGTGAGAGTGAGGGTGAAGGTGAGGGTGAAAGTGAGGGTGAAAGTGAGGGTGAAAGTGAGGGTGAAAGTGAGGGTGAGAGTGAGGGTGAGAGTGAGGTTGAGAGTGAGGTTGAGAGTGAGAGTATGAGTGAGCGTGAGGGTGAGGGTTAGGGTGAGGGTGAGAGTGAGAGTGGGGTTGACAGATATGTTGAGAGTATGGGTGAGAGCGAGAGTGAGAGCATGAGTGAGAGTGTGGGTGAGAGTGAGCATGAGATTGTGGGTGAGAGAGAGGGTGAGAGAGAGGTTGAGAGAGAAGCAGAGAGCGAGGGTGAGGGCGAGAGTGAGGGCGAGCATGAGTGCGAGGGTGAGGGCCAGAGTGAGGGTGAGAGTGAGGTTGAGAGAAAGGGTGAGAGAGAGTGAGAGAGTGAGAGAGTGCGTGAGAGATCTTGAGAGTGCTTGAGCATGCATGAGAGTGCGTGAGAGTGCGTGAGAGTGCGTGAGAGTGGGTGAGAGTGGGTGAGAGTGGGTGAGAATGGTTGAGAATGGGTGGGAGTGAGAGACAGTGTTTGAGAGTGAATGAGATTGAGTGAGATTGAGTGAGAGTGAGCGAGTGAGATTGATTCAAAGAGAGAGAATGAGAGGGTGAGAGAGTGAGCGAGTGACAGAGTATGAGAGTGTAATAGAGTGAGAGAGTGAGAGAATGAGAGAGTGAGAGAGTGAGAGAGTGAGAGAGTGAGTGCAAAATGAGTGAGAGTGATTGAGAGTGAGTGAGAGTGAGAGTGAGTAAGAGTGAGAGAGTGAGAAAGAGTGAGAGTGAGTGAGAGTGAGTGATGGAGAGAGAGAGAGGGAGAGAGATTGACTGAGAGTGAGATTGAGTGAGAGAGAAATTGAGATTGAGAGTGAGATTGAGCTTGAGCGTGAGGGTGAGAGTGAGGGTGACGGTGAAGGTGAGGGTCAGTGTGAGGGTGAGGATGAGGGTGAGGATGAGAGTGTGGTTCAGAGTGAGGGTGAGAGTGAGGGTGACGGTGAAGGTGAGGGTTAGTGTGAGGGTGAGGATGAGGGTCAGGATGAGAGTGTGGTTCAGAGTGAGGGTGAGAGTGAGAGTGAGAGTGAGGGTGAGAGTGAGGGTGAGAGTGAGGGTGAGAGTGAGGGTGAGGGTAAGAGTGAGAGAGAGGGTGAGACAGAGGGTGAGACAGAGGGTGAGACAGAGGGTGAGACAGAGGGTGAGACAGAGGGTGAGAGAGAGCATGAGACTGAAGGTGGGGGAGGGAGAGTGAGAGTGAGAGAGTGAGGTTGAGGGTGAGGGTCAGGGTGAGGGTGAGAGTGCGAGGGAGAGTGAGATTGAGAGTGAAGGTTACAGTGAGGGTGAGGGTGAGAGTGAGTGTGAGGGTGAGTGAGAGTGAGAGTGAGATTTAAAGTGACGTGATGGTGATGGTGATGGCGACGGTCTGGGTGAGGGCGAGGGGGTAGGTGTGAGTGTATGTGAGAGTGAGAGTGAGAGTGAGAGTGTGAGAGTGAGGGTGAGGGTGAAGTTGAGTGAGGGTGAGAGCGAGATTTAGAGTGCGGTGATGGTGATGGCGGCGGTGTGGGTGAGGGTGAGGGTGTGGGTGAGGATGAGAGTGAGAGTGAGAGTGAGAGTGAGAGTGAGAGTGAGAGTGAGAGTGAGAGAGGGTGAGGGTGAGGGTGAGAGTGAGAGTGAGAGTGTGAGGGTGAGGGTGTGGGTGAGGATGAGAGTGAGAGTGAGAGTGAGGGTGAGGGTGAGGGTGAGAGTGAGGGTGAGGGTGAGGGTGAGGGTGAGAGTGAGAGTGTGAGGGTGAGGGTGAGGATGAGGGTGAGAATCAGGGTGAGAGAGAGGGTAAAAGAGAGGGTGTGAGAGAGGGTGACAGTGAGGGTGAGGATGAGCATGAGCGTGAGCGTGAGAGTGAGAGTGAGGGTAAGGCTGAAGGTGAGGTTGAGGGTGAGGGTAATGGTGAGGGTGAGAGTGAGGGTGAGAGTGAGATTTTGGGTGAGAGTCAGGATGAGATTCAGGGTTAGACAGAGGGAAAGGCAGAGGGTGAGACAGAGGGTGAGACAGAGGATGAGACAGAGGATGAGACAGAGGGTGAGACAGAGGGTGAGACAGAGGGTGAGACAGAGGGTTGAGAGTGAGGTTGAGCATGAGGGTGTAGTGAGGTTGAGTGTGAGAGTGAGAGTGAGAGTGAGAGTGAGGGTGAGAGTGAAGGTTGAGAGTGAGAGTGAGAGTGAGGGTGAGAGTGAGCGTGAGAGAGAGGGAGAGTGATAGGTTGAGGGTGAGTTTAAGAGTGAGGGTCAGGGTGAAGATGAGGCTGAGGGTTAGAGTGAGGGTGAGAGTGAATGTGAGAGTGAGGGTGAGAGTGAGGGTGATACTGAGGGTGATAGTAAGGGTGAATTTGAGGGTGAGGGTAAAGGTGTGGGTGTGTGAGAGAGGGTAAGATGAGTATGAGATTGTTGGTGAGAGTGATGGTGACAGTTAGGAAGAGAGTGAGAGTGAGCATGACAGTGTGGAGAGGATGAGGGTGAGGGTGAGGGTGAGAGTGAGGGTGAGAGTGAGGGTTATGGTGAGTGTGAGGGTGAGAGTGAGAGTGAGAATATGCGTGAGAGTGAGGTTTAGAGTGAGGGTGAGAGTGGGGTTGAGAGAGATGTTGAGAGTATGGGTGAGAGCGAGAGTGAGAGCGTGAGTGAGAGTGTGGGTGAGAGTGAGCATGAGATTGAGGGTGAGAGAGAGGGTGAGAGAGAAGGAGTGAGCGAGGGTGAGAGCGAGGGTGAGCGTGAGGGCGAGGGTGAGGGCCAGATTGAGGGTGAGAGAGAGGGTGAGAGAGAGGGTGAGAGAGAGTGAGAGAGTGCATGAGAGTGAGAGTGAGGGTAATGCTGAAGGTTAGATTGAGGGTGAGGGTAATGGTGAGGGTGAGAGTGAGATTGTGGGTGAGAATCAGGATGAGATTCAGGGTGAGACAGAGGGTGAGACAGAGGGTGTGACAGAGGGTGAGACAGAGGGTGAGACAGAGGGTGAGAGTGAGGGTGAGAGTGAGGGTGAGAGTGAGGGTGTAGTGAGGGTGAGCATGAGGGTGAGCGTGAGGGTGAGAGTGAGGGTGAGGGTGAGGATGAGAGTGAGACCGAGAGTGAGAGCGAGGGTGAGAGCAAGGGTGAGGGTGAGAGTGAGTGTGAGAGTGAGTTTGAGAGTGAAATGTGAGAGATTGTGAGAGATTGTGAGGGTGAGAATGAGAGTGAGAGTGAGTGGGAGAGGGAGGCTGAGTGAGGGTGAGAGTGAGGCTGAGAGTGGGAGAGAAGCAGGGTGAGATATAGGGTGAGCTTGAAAGTGAGAGTAAGAGTGAGGGTGCAAGTGAGGGTGACGGTGAAGGTGAGGGTTAGTGTGAGGGTGATGATGAGGGTGAGGATGAGAGTGTGGGTGAGAGTGTGGTTCAGAGTGAGGGTGAGAGTGAGAGTGAGGGTGAGGGTGAGAGTGAGGGTGAGGGTAAGAGTGAGAGAGGGTGAGACAGAGGGTGAGACAGAGGGTGAGACAGAGGGTGAGACAGAGGGTGAGAGAGCATGAGAGTGAAGGTGGGTGAGGGAGAGTGAGAGTGAGAGAGTGAGGTTGAGGGTGAGGGTCAGGGTGAGGGTGAGAGTGCGAGGGAGAGTGAGATTGAGAGTGAAGGTTACAGTGAGGGTGAGGGTGAGAGTGAGTGTGAGGGTGAGTGAGAGTGAGAGTGAGATTTAAAGTGACGTGATGGTGATGGTGATGGCGACGGTCTGGGTGAGGGCGAGGGGGTAGGTGTGAGTGTGAGTGTGAGTGTGAGTGTGAGTGTGAGTGTGTGAGTGAAGGTGAGGGTGAGGGTTAGCGTGAGGCTGAGGCTGAGGCTGAGGGTGAGGGTGAGGTTGAGTGTGAGGGTGAGGGTGAGGGCGAGGGCGAGAGTGAGAGTGAGAGTGAGGGTGAGTGTGAGGGTGAGAGTGAGAGTGAGAGAGTGATGGTGAGAGTCAGTGTGAGAGTGAGCGTGAGCATGATGTTGAGGTTGAGGTTGAGGTTGAGGTTGAGTGTGAGGGTGAAAGTGAGGGTGAGAGTGAGGGAGAGAGTGAGGGTGAGAGTGAGGGTGAGAGGGTGAGGGTGAGAGTCAGGTTGAGAATGAGCGTGAGCGTGAGCATGAGATTGAAAGTAAGAGTGAGAGTGAGAGTGAGAGTGAGGGTGAGACAGAGGGTGAGAGTGAGGGTGAGCATGAGGTTGAGGTTGAGAGTTTGAGTGAGGGTGAGAGTGAGGGAGAGAGTGAGGGTGAGAGTGAGGGTGAGAGGGTGAGGGTGAGAGTCAGGGTGAGATTGAGCGTGAGCATGAGTATGAGAGTGACAGTGATAGTGAGAGGTTGAGTGAGAGTGAGAGTGAGGGTGAGGGTGAGGGTGAGGGTGAGGGTGAGAGTGAGGGTGAGGGTGAGGGTCAGGGTGAGGGTGAGGGTGAAAGTGAGGGTGAGAGTAAGGGTGAGAGTGAGAGTGAGGGTGAAAGTGAGGGTGAAAGTGTGGGTGAAAGTGAGGGTGAGAGTGAGGTTGAGAGTGAGGTTGAGAGTGATGTTGAGAGTGAGAGTATGAGTGAGCGTGAGGGTGAGGGTTAGGGTGAGGGTGAGAGTGAGAGTGGGGTTGACAGATATGTTGAGAGTATGGGTGAGAGCGAGAGTGAGAGCGTGAGTGAGAGTGTGGTTGAGAGTGAGCATGAGATTGAGGATGAGAGAGAGGGTGAGAGAGAGGTTGAGAGAGAAGCAGAGAGCGAGGGTGAGGGCGAGAGTGAGGGTGAGCATGAGTGCGAGGGTGAGGGCCAGAGTGAGGGTGAGAGTGAGGTTGAGAAAGAGGGTGAGAGAGAGTGAGAGAGTGAGAGAGTGCGTGAGAGATCTTGAGAGTGCTTGAGCATGCATGAGAGTGCATGAGAGTGCGTGAGAGTGGGTGAGAGTGGGTGAGAGTGGGTGAGAGTGGGTGAGAGTGGGTGAGAATGGTTGAGAATGGGTGGGAGTGAGAGACAGTGTTTGAGAGTGAATGAGATTGAGTGAGATTGAGTGAGAGTGAGCGAGTGAGATTGATTCAAAGAGAGAGAATGAGAGGGTGAGAGAGTGAGCGAGTGACAGAGTATGAGAGTGTAATAGAGTGAGAGAGTGATAGAATGAGAGAGTGAGAGAGTGAGAGAGTGAGAGAGTGCAAAATGAGTGAGAGTGATTGAGAGTGAGTGAGAGTGAGAGTGAGTAAGAGTGAGAGATTGAGAAAGAGTGAGAGTGAGTGAGAGTGAGTGATGGAGAGAGAGAGAGGGAGAGAGATTGACTGAGAGTGAGATTGAGTGAGAGAGAAATTGAGATTGAGAGTGAGATTGAGCTTGAGCATGAGGGTGAGAATGAGGGTGACGGTGAAGGTGAGGGTTAGTGTGAGGGTGAGGATGAGGGTGAGGATGAGAGTGTGGGTGAGAGTGTGGTTCAGAGTGAGGGTGAGAGTGAGAGTGAGAGTGAGGGTGAGAGTGAGGGTGAGGGTAAGAGTGAGAGAGGGTGAGACAGAGGGTGAGACAGAGGGTGAGACAGAGGGTGAGACAGAGGGTGAGAGAGAGGGTGAGAGAGAGCATGAGAGTGAAGGTGGGTGAGGGAGAGTGAGAGTGAGAGAGTGAGGTTGAGGGTGAGGGTCAGGGTGAGGGTGAGAGTGAGTGTGAGAGAGAGGGAGAGTGATAGGTTGAGAGTGAGTTTAAGAGTGAGGGTCAGGGTGAAGGTGAGGCTGAGGGTTAGAGTGAGGGTGAGAGTGAATGTGAGAGTGAGGGTGAGGGTGAGAGTGAGGGTGATACTGAGGGTGAAAGTAAGGGTGAATTTGAGGGTGAGGGTATAGGTGTGGGTGTGTGAGAGAGGGTAAGATGAATATGAGATTGTTGGTGAGAGTGATGGTGACAGTTAGGAAGAGAGTGAGAGTGAGCATGACAGTGTGGAGAGGATGAGGGTGAGGGTGAGGGTGAGAGTGAGGGTGAGAGTGAGGGTTATGGTGAGTGTGAGGGTGAGAGCGAGAGTGAGAATATGCGTGAGAGTGAGGTTTAGAGTGAGGGTGAGAGTGGGGTTGAGAGAGATGTTGAGAGTATGGGTGAGAGCGAGAGTGAGAGCGTGAGTGAGAGTGTGGGTGAGAGTGAGCATGAGATTGAGGGTGAGAGAGAGGGTGAGAGAGAAGGAGTGAGCGAGGGTGAGAGCGAGGCTGAGCGTGAGGGCGAGGGTGAGGGCCAGATTGAGGGTGAGAGAGAGGGTGAGAGAGAGGGTGAGAGAGAGTGAGAGAGTGAGAGAGTGCATGAGAGTGAGAGTGAGGGTAAGGCTGAAGGTTAGATTGAGGGTGAGGGTAATGGTGAGGGTGAGAGTGAGGGTGAGGTTGAGGGTGAGTGTGAGGGTGAGAGTGAGAGTGAAAGTGAGAGAGTGAGTGTTAGGGTGAGAGTCAGGGTGAGAGTGAGCGTGAGCATGAAGTTGAGGTTGAGGTTGACATTGAGAGTGAGGGTGAGGGTGAGGGTGAAAGTGAGGGTGAGATAGAGGGAGAGAGTGAGGGTGAGAGTGAGGGTGAGAGTAGGGTGAGAAGGTGAGGGTGAGAGGGTGAGGGTGAGATTCAAGGAGAGATTGAGCATGAGCATGAGAGTGAGAGTGAGAGTGAGAGTGAGGGTAAGGGTGAGGGTGAGGGTGAGGGTGAGGGTGAAAGTGATGGTGAGATTGAGGGTGAGAGTGAGGGTGAAAGTGAGAGTGAGAGTGAGAGTGAGAGTGACAGTGAGTGTGAGTGTGTGAGTGAGGGTGAGGGTGAGGGTTAGGGTGAGGCTGAGGCTGAGGCTGAGGGTGAGGGTGAGGTTGAGTGTGAGGGTGAGGGCGAGGGTGAGAGTGAGAGTGAGGGTGAGTGTGAGGGTGAGAGTGAGAGTGAGAGAGTGATGGTGAGAGTCAGTGTGAGAGTGAGCGTGAGCATGATGTTGAGGTTGAGGTTGAGGTTGAGGTTGAGAGTGAGGGTGAAAGTGAGGGTGAGAGTGAGGGAGAGAGTGAGGGTGAGAGTGAGGGTGAGAGGGTGAGGGTGAGAGTCAGGTTGAGAATGAGCGTGAGCGTGAGGATGAGAGTGAAAGTAAGAGTGAGAGTGAGAGTGAGATTGAGGGTGAGACAGAGGGTGAGAGTGAGGGTGAGCATGAGGTTGAGGTTGAGAGTTTGAGTGAGGGTGAGAGTGCGGGAGAGAGTGAGGGTGAGAGTGAGGGTGAGAGGCTGAGGGTGAGAGTCAGGGTGAGATTGAGCGTGAGCATGAGTATGAGAGTGACAGTGATAGTGAGAGGTTGAGTGAGAGTGAGAGTGAGGGTGAGGGTGAGGGTGAGGGTGAGGGTGAGAGTGAGGGTGAGAGTGAGGGTGAGGGTGAGGGTCAGGGTGAGTGTGAGGGTGAAAGTGAGGGTGAGAGTAAGGGTGAGAGTGAGAGTGAGGGTGAAAGTGAGGGTGAAAGTGAGGGTGAGAGTGAGGTTGAGAGTGAGGTTGAGAGTGACAGTATGAGTGAGCGTGAGGGTGAGGGTTAGGGTGAGGGTGAGAGTGAGAGTGGGGTTGACAGATATGTTGAGAGTATGGGTGAGAGCGAGAGTGAGAGCGTGAGTGAGAGTGTGGTTGAGAGTGAGCATGAGATTGAGGATGAGAGAGAGGGTGAGAGAGAGGTTGAGAGAGAAGCAGAGAGCGAGGGTGAGGGCGAGAGTGAGGGCGGGCATGAGTGCGAGGGTGAGGGCCAGAGTGAGGGTGAGAGTGAGGTTGAGAAAGAGAGTGAGAGAGAGTGAGAGAGTGAGAGAGTGCGTGAGAGATCTTGAGAGTGCTTGAGCATGCATGAGAGTGCGTGAGAGTGCGTGAGAGTGCGTGAGAGTGCGTGAGAGTGCGTGAGAGTGCGTGAGAGTGCGTGAGAGTGGGTGAGAGTGGGTGAGAGTGGGTGAGAGTGGGTGAGAGTGGGTGAGAGTGCGTGAGAGTGGGTGAGAGTGGGTGAGAGTGGGTGAGAGTGGGTGAGAGTGCGTGAGAGTGGGTGAGAGTGGGTGAGAGTGGGTGAGAATGGTTGAGAATGGGTGGGAGTGAGAGACAGTGTTTGAGAGTGAATGAGATTGAGTGAGATTGAGTGAGAGTGAGCGAGTGAGATTGATTCAAAGAGAGAGAATGAGAGGGTGAGAGAGTGAGCGAGTGACAGAGTATGAGAGTATAATAGAGTGAGAGAGTGAGAGAATGAGAGAGAGAGAGTGAGAGAGTGAGAGAGAGAGTGCGAAATGAGTGAGAGTGATTGAGAGTGAGTGAGAGTGAATAAGAGTAAGAGTGAGAGAGTGAGAAAGAGTGAGAGTGAGTGAGAGTGAGTGATGGAGAGAGAGAGAGTGGGAGAGAGATTGACTGAGAGTGAGATTGAGTGAGAGAGAAATTGAGATTGAGAGTGAGATTGAGCTTGAGCGTGAGGGTGAGAGTGAGGGTGACGGTGAAGGTGAGGGTTAGTGTGAGGGTGAGGATGAGGGTGAGGATGAGAGTGTGGGTGAGAGTGAGAGTGAGAGTGAGGGTGACGGTGAAGGTGAGGGTTAGTGTGAGGGTGAGGATGAGGGTGAGGATGAGAGTGTGGTTCAGAGTGAGGGTGAGAGTGAGGGTGACGGTGAAGGTGAGGGTGAGGGTGAGGGTGAGGGTGAGGGTGAGTGAGGGTGAGGGTGAGGGTGAGAGTGAGGGTGAATGTGAGGATGAGGGTGAGAGTGAGAGTGTGAGGGTGAGGGTGAGGATGAGGGTGAGAATCAGGGTGAGAGAGAGGGTAAAAGAGAGGGTGTGAGAGAGGGTGACAGTGAGGGTGAGGATGAGCATGAGCGTGAGCGTGAGAGTGAGAGTGAGGGTAAGGCTGAAGGTGAGGTTGAGGGTGAGGGTAATGGTGAGGGTGAGACAGAGGGTGAGAGTGAGATTTTGGGTGAGAGTCAGGATGAGATTCAGGGTTAGACAGAGGGAAAGGCAGAGGGTGAGACAGAGGGTGAGACAGAGGATGAGACAGGGGATGAGACAGAGGGTTGAGAGTGAGGTTGAGCATGAGGGTGTAGTGAGGGTGAGTGCGAGAGTGAGAGTGAGAGTGAGGGTGAGAGTGAGGGTGAGTGAAGGTCAGAGTGATAGTGAGAGTGAGGGTGAGAGTGAGTGTGAGAGAGAGGGAGAGTGATAGGTTGAGGGTGAGTTTAAGAGTGAGGGTCAGGGTGAAGGTGAGGCTGAGGGTTAGAGTGAGGGTGAGAGTGAATGTGAGAGTGAGGGTGAGGGTGAGGGTGAGAGTGAGGGTGAGGGTGAGGGTGAGGGTGAGAGTGAGGGTGAGGGTGAGGGTGAGAGTGAGAGTGAGAGTGAGAGTGTGAGGGTGAGGGTGAGGATGAGGGTGAGAATCAGGGTGAGAGAGAGGGTAAAAGAGAGGGTGTGAGAGAGGGTGACAGTGAGGGTGAGGATGAGCATGAGCGTGAGCGTGAGAGTGAGAGTGAGGGTAAGGCTGAAGGTAAGGATGAGGGTGAGGGTAATGGTGAGGGTGAGACAGAGGGTGAGAGTGAGATTTTGGGTGAGAGTCAGGATGAGATTCAGGGTTAGACAGAGGGAAAGGCAGAGGGTGAGACAGAGGATGAGACAGAGGATGAGACAGAGGATGAGACAGAGGGTGAGACAGAGGGTGAGACAGAGGGTGAGACAGAGGGTTGAGAGTGAGGTTGAGCATGAGGGTGTAGTGAGGGTGAGTGTGAGAGTGAGAGTGAGAGTGAGGGTGAGAGTGAGGGTGAGTGAAGGTCAGAGTGATAGTGAGAGTGAGGGTGAGAGTGAGTGTGAGAGAGAGGGAGAGTGATAGGTTGAGGGTGAGTTTAAGAGTGAGGGTCAGGGTGAAGGTGAGGCTGAGGGTTAGAGTGAGGGTGAGAGTGAATGTGAGAGTGAGGGTGAGAGTGAATTTGAGAGTGAGGGTGAGGGTGAGAGTGAGGGTGATACTGAGGGTGATAGTGAGGGTGAATTTGAGGGTGAGGGTAAAGGTGTGGGTGTGTGAGAGAGGGTAAGATGAGTATGAGATTGTTGGTGAGAGTGATGGTGACCGTTAGGAAGAGAGTGAGAGTGAGCATGACAGTGTGGAGAGGATGAGGGTGAGGGTGAGGGTGAGAGTGAGGGTGAGAGTGAGGGTTATGGTGAGTGTGAGGGTGAGAGCGAGAGTGGGAATATGCGTGAGAGTGAGGTTTAGAGTGAGGGTGAGAGTGGGATTGAGAGAGATGTTGAGAGTATGGGTGAGAGCGAGAGTGAGAGCGTGAGTGAGAGTGTGGGTGAGAGTGAGCATGAGATTGAGGGTGAGAGAGAGGGTGAGAGAGAAGCAGTGAGCGAGGGTGAGAGCGAGGCTGAGCGTGAGGGCGAGGGTGAGGGCCAGATTGAGGGTGAGAGAGAGGGTGAGAGAGAGGGTGAGAGAGAGTGAGAGAGTGAGAGTGTGCATGAGAGTGAGAGTGAGGGTAAGGCTGAAGGTTAGATTGAGGGTGAGGGTAATGGTGAGGGTGAGAGTGAGGGTGAGAGTGAGATTGTGGGTGAGAATCAGGATGAGATTCAGGGTGGGACAGAGGGTGAGACAGAGGGTGAGACAGAGGGTGAGACAGAGGGTGAGACAGAGGGTGAGACAGAGGGTGAGACAGAGAGTGAGACAGAGGGTGAGACAGAGGGTGAGAGTGAGGGTGAGAGTGAGGGTGTAGTGAGGGTGAGCATGAGGGTGAGCGTGAGGGTGAGAGTGAGAGTGAGGGTGAGGGTGAGGATGAGAGTGAGACCGAGAGTGAGAGCGAGGGTGAGAGCAAGGGTGAGGGTGAGAGTGAGGGTGAGAGTGAGTTTGAGAGTGAAATGTGAGAGATTGTGAGAGATTGTGAGGGTGAGAGTGAGAGTGAGTGGGAGAGGGAGGCTGAGTGAGGGTGAGAGTGAGGCTGAGAGAGGGAGAGAAGGAGGGTGAGATATAGGGTGAGCTTGACAGTGAGAGTAAGAGTGAGGGTGAGGGTGAGGGTGAGAATGAGGGGGAGAGAGAGTGAGTGAGGGGGAGGGGGAGGGTGAGAGTGAGAGTGAGGGTGAGGGTGAGGGTGAGGGTGAGAATGAGTGTGAGAGTGAGATTGAGAGTGATGGTGAGGGTGAGGGTGAGGGGGATGGTGATGGTGAGTGAGAGTGAGAGTGAGAGAGAGTGAGAGTGAGAGTGAGAGTGAGAGTGAGAGCAAAGGTGAGGGCAAGGGTGAGA
Source organism: Isurus oxyrinchus (assembly GCA_026770705.1). Taxonomy (NCBI): domain Eukaryota; kingdom Metazoa; phylum Chordata; class Chondrichthyes; order Lamniformes; family Lamnidae; genus Isurus; species Isurus oxyrinchus. Next base: position 254,141 of record JANJGN010000668.1, read on the forward strand.
GCACGGGTTAGAGCAAGGGTGTAGGTGAGGGTGAGGGTGAGAGTGAGGGTGAGAGTGAGAGTGAGGGCGAGAGTGAGAGCAAGGGTGTGGGTGAGGGTGAGGGTGAGAGTGAGGGTGAGGGCGAGAGTGAGAGCGAAATGTGAGAGATTGTGAGAGTGAGAGTGAGAGTGAGAGTGAGGGTGAGGGTAAGGGCGAGGATGAGAGTGAGGGTGAGGGTGAGAGTGAGGCTGAGTGAGGGTGAGAGTGAGGTTGAGAGAGGGAGAGAAGGATGGGGAGATTTAGGGTGAGATTGATAGTGAGAATAAGAGTGAGAGTGAGAGTGAGGGTGAGTTTGAGGGTGAGGGTGAGTTTGAGGGTGAGGGTGAGAATGAGGGTGAGAGTGAGAGTGAGGGTAAGGGTGAGGGACAGCGTGAGGTTGAAGTTGAGGTTGAGGGTGATGGTGAGAATGAGGGTGAGGATGAGGGTGAGGGTGAGGGTGAGGGTGAGAGTGAGAGTGAGTGAGGGTGAGGGTGAGGATGAGAATCAGGGTGAGAGAGAGGGTAAAAGAAAGGGTGAGCATGAGCGTGAGCATGAGAGTGAGAGGGAGAGTGAGGGTGAGATTGAGGGTGAGAGTGAGATTGTAGGTGAGAGTCAGGGTGAGAGTCAGGGTGAGAGAGAGGGTGAGACAGAGGGTGAGACAGAGGGTGAGAGAGAGCATGAGAGTGAAGATGGGTGAGGGAGAGTGAGAGTGAGAGTGAGAGAGTGAGGGTGAGGGTGAGGGTGAGGGTGAGAGTGCGAGGGAGAGTGAGATTGAGAGTGAAGGTTACAGTGATGGTGATGGTGAGTGTGAGGGTGAGGGTGAGAGTACGAGTGAGAGGGAGATTGAGAGTGAAGGTTACAGTGAGGATGAGGGTGAGAGTGAGTGTGAGGGTCAGTGAGAGTGAGAGTGAGATTTATAGTGACGTGATGGTGATGGTGACGGTATGGGTGAGGGCGAGGGTGTGAGTGTGAGTGTATGTGAGAGTGAGAGTGAGAGTGTGAGAGTGAGGGTGAGGGTGAGATTGAGTGAGGAAGAGAGTGAGAGTGAGAGTGAGATTTAGAGTGTGGTGATGGGGATGACGGTGGTGTGGGTGAGGGTGAGGGTGAGATTGAGGGTGAAAGTGAGATTGTAGGTGAGTGTCAGGGTGAGACTTAGGGGGAGAGAGAGGGTGAGACAGAGGGTGAGAGAGAGCACGAGAGTGAAGATGGGTGAGGGAGAGTGAGAGTGAGAGTGAGAGAGTGAGGTTGAGGGTGAGGGTGAGGGTGAGGGTGAGAGTGCGAGGGAGAGTGAGATTGAGAGTGAAGGTTACAGTGAGGGTGAGGGTGAGTGTGAGGGTGAGGGTGAGAGTACGAGTGAGAGGGAGATTGAGAGTGAAGGTTACAGCGAGGATGAGGGTGAGAGTGAGTGTGAGGGTGAGTGAGAGTGAGATTTATAGTGATGTGATGGTGATGGTGATGGCGACAGTATGGGTGAGGGCGAGGGTGTGAGTGTGAGTGTATGTGAGAGTGAGAGTGTGAGAGTGAGGGTGAGGGTGAGGTTGAGTGAGGAAGAGAGTGAGAGTGAGAGTGAGATTTAGAGTGTGGTGATGGGGATGACGGCGGTGTGGGTGAGCGTGAGGGTGAGGGTGAGGGTGAGAATGAGGGTGAGAGTGAGATTGAGGGTGAGGGTGAGGTTGAGGGTGAGGGTGAGGGTGGGGGTGAGGGTGAGGGTGGGGGTGAGAATGAGGGTGAGAGTGAGATTGAGAGTGAGGGTGAGGGTGAGGGGGATGGTGATGGTGAGGGAGAATGAGAGTGAGAGTGAGAGTGAGAGTGAGGGTGAGAGCAAAGGTGAGGGCAAGGGTGAGAGCAAGGTTTAGAGCAAGGGTGAGAGTGAGGGTGAGAGCGAGGGTGAGAGCAAGGGTGAGGGTGAGGGTGAGGGTGAGAGTGAGAGTCAGAGTGATGGTGAGGGTGAGGGTGAGGGGGATGGTGATGGTGAGTGAGAGTGAGAGAGAGTGAGAGTGAGAGTGAGAGTGAGAGTGAGAGTGAGAGTGAGAGCAAAGGTGAGGGCAAGGGTGAGAGCACGGGTTAGAGCAAGGGTGTAGGTGAGGGTGAGGGTGAGAGTGAGGGTGAGAGTGAGAGTGAGGGCGAGAGTGAGAGCAAGGGTGTGGGTGAGGGTGAGGGTGAGAGTGAGGGTGAGGGCGAGAGTGAGAGCAAAATGTGAGAGATTGTGAGAGTGAGAGTGAGAGTGAGAGTGAGGGTGAGGGTAAGGGCGAGGATGAGAGTGAGGGTGAGGGTGAGAGTGAGGCTGAGTGAGGGTGAGAGTGAGGTTGAGAGAGGGAGAGAAGGATGGGGAGATTTAGGGTGAGATTGATAGTGAGAATAAGAGTGAGAGTGAGAGTGAGGGTGAGTTTGAGGGTGAGGGTGAGAATGAGGGTGAGAGTGAGAGTGAGGGTAAGGGTGAGGGACAGCGTGAGGTTGAAGTTGAGGTTGAGGGTGATGGTGAGAATGAGGGTGAGGATGAGGGTGAGGGTGAGGGTGAGGGTGAGAGTGAGAGTGAGTGAGGGTGAGGGTGAGGATGAGAATCAGGGTGAGAGAGAGGGTAAAAGAAAGGGTGAGCGTGAGCGTGAGCATGAGAGTGAGAGGGAGAGTGAGGGTGAGATTGAGGGTGAGAGTGAGATTGTAGGTGAGAGTCAGGGTGAGAGTCAGGGTGAGAGAGAGGGTGAGACAGAGGGTGAGACAGAGGGTGAGAGAGAGCATGAGAGTGAAGATGGGTGAGGGAGAGTGAGAGTGAGAGTGAGAGAGTGAGGGTGAGGGTGAGGGTGAGGGTGAGAGTGCGAGGGAGAGTGAGATTGAGAGTGAAGGTTACAGTGATGGTGATGGTGAGTGTGAGGGTGAGGGTGAGAGTACGAGTGAGAGGGATATTGAGAGTGAAGGTTACAGTGAGGATGAGGGTGAGAGTGAGTGTGAGGGTCAGTGAGAGTGAGAGTGAGATTTATAGTGACGTGATGGTGATGGTGATGGTATGGGTGAGGGCGAGGGTGTGAGTGTGAGTGTATGTGAGAGTGAGAGTGAGAGTGTGAGAGTGAGGGTGAGGGTGAGATTGAGTGAGGAAGAGAGTGAGAGTGAGAGTGAGATTTAGAGTGTGGTGATGGGGATGACGGTGGTGTGGGTGAGGGTGAGGGTGAGATTGAGGGTGAAAGTGAGATTGTAGGTGAGTGTCAGGGTGAGACTTAGGGGGAGAGAGAGGGTGAGACAGAGGGTGAGAGAGAGCACGAGAGTGAAGATGGGTGAGGGAGAGTGAGAGTGAGAGTGAGAGAGTGAGGTTGAGGGTGAGGGTGAGGGTGAGGGTGAGAGTACGAGTGAGAGGGAGATTGAGAGTGAAGGTTACAGCGAGGATGAGGGTGAGAGTGAGTGTGAGGGTGAGTGAGAGTGAGATTTATAGTGATGTGATGGTGATGGTGATGGCGACAGTATGGGTGAGGGCGCGGGTGTGAGTGTGAGTGTATGTGAGAGTGAGAGTGTGAGAGTGAGGGTGAGGGTGAGGTTGAGTGAGGAAGAGAGTGAGAGTGAGAGTGAGATTTAGAGTGTGGTGATGGGGATGATGGCGGTGTGGGTGAGCGTGAGGGTGAGGGTGAGGGTGAGAATGAGGGTGAGAGTGAGATTGAGGGTGAGGGTGAGGTTGAGGGTGAGGGTGAGGGTGGGGGTGAGGGTGAGGGTGGGGGTGAGAATGAGGGTGAGAGTGAGATTGAGAGTGAGGGTGAGGGTGAGGGGGATGGTGATGGTGAGGGAGAATGAGAGTGAGAGTGAGAGTGAGAGTGAGGGTGAGAGCAAAGGTGAGGGCAAGGGTGAGAGCAAGGTTTAGAGCAAGGGTGAGAGTGAGGGTGAGAGCGAGGGTGAGAGCAAGGGTGAGAGCAAGGGTGAGGGTGAGGGTGAGGGTGAGAGTGAGAGTCAGAGTGAGGGTGAGGGTGAGGGTGAGGGTGAGAGTGAGAGTGAGAGCGAAATGTGAGAGATTGTGAGAGATTGTGAGGGTGAGAGTGAGAGTGAGAGTGAGAGTGAGGGTGAGGGTGAGAGTGAGGGTGAGAGTGAGGCTGAGTGAGGCTGAGAGAGGGAGAGAAGGAGGGTGAGATATGGAGTGAGCTTGACAGTGAGAGTAAGAGTGAGAGTGAGGGTGAGGGTGAGGGTGAGGGTGAGAATGAGGGTGAGAGTGTGAATGTGAGAGTGAGGGGGAGGGTGAGAGTGAGGGGGAGGGTGAGGGTGAGAATGAGGGTGAGAGTGAGATTGAGGGTGAGGGGGATGGTGATGGTGAGTGAGAGTGAGAGTGAGAGTGAGAGTGAGAGTGAGTGAGAGTGAGAGTTAGAGTGAGAGTGAAAGCAAAGGTGAGGGCAAGGGTGAGGGCAAGGGTTAGAGCAAGGGTGTGGGTGAGGGTGAGGGTGTGGGTGAGCGTGAGTGTGAGAGTGAGAGCGAAATTTGAGAGATTGTGAGAGATTGTGAGAGTGAGAGTGAGAGTGAGAGTGAGGGTGAGGGTAAGGGCGAGGATGAGAGTGCGGGTGAGAGTGAGGGTGAGTGAGGGTGAGAGTGAGGTTGAGAGAGGGAGAGAAGGATGGGGAGATTTAGGGTGAGATTGACAGTGCGAGTAAGAGTGAGAGTGAGGGTGAGTTTGAGGGTGAGGGTGAGAAGGAGGGTGAGAGTGAGAGTGAGGGTAAGGGTGAGGGAGAGTGAGAGTGAGAGTGAGGTTGAGGGTGAGGGTGAGCGTGAGGTTGAAGTTGAGGTTGAGGGTGATGGTGAGAATGAGGATGAGGATGAGGGTGAGGGTGAGGGTGAGAGTGAGACTGAGAGTGAGAGTGAGAGTGTGAGTGAGGGTGAGGGTGAGGATGAGAATCAGGGTGAGAGAGAGGGTAAAAGAGAGGGTGAGGGTGAGGGTGAGCATGAGCATGAGCGTGAGCGTGAGCGTGAGAGTGAGAGTGAGGATGAGATTGAGGGTGAGAGTGAGATTGTAGGTGAGAGTCAGGGTGAGAGGCAGGGTGAGAGAAAGGGTGAGACAGAGGGTGAGAGAGAGCATGAGAGTGAAGATGGGTGAGGGAGAGTGAGAGTGAGAGTGAGAGAGTGAGGTTGAGGGTGAGGGTGAGGGTGAGAGTGCGAGGGAGAGTGAGATTGAGAGTGAAGGTTACAGTGAGGGTGAGGGTGAGTGTGAGGGTGAGGGTGAGAGTACGAGTGAGAGGGAGATTGAGAGTGAAGGTTACAGTGAGGATGAGGGTGAGAGTGAGTGTGAGGGTGAGTGAGAGTGAGATTTATAGTGACGTGATGGTGATGGTGATGGCGACGGTATGGGTGAGGGCGAGGGTATGAGTGTGAGTGAATGTGAGAGTGAGAGTGTGAGAGTGAGGGTGAGGGTGAGGTTGAGTGAGGAAGAGAGTGAGAGTGAGAGTGAGATTTAGAGTATGGTGATGGGGATGACGGTGGTGTGGGTGAGGGTGAGGGTGAGGGTGAGAATGAGGGTGAGAGTGAGAGTGAGGGTGAGGGTGAGAATGAGGGTGAGAGTGAGATTGAGAGTTAGGGTGAGGGTGAGGGGATGGTGATGGTGAGGGAGAATGAGAGTGAGAGTGAGAGTGAGAGTGAGGGTGAGAGCAAGGGTGAGGGCAAGGGTGAGAGCAAGGGTTAGAGCAAGGGTGAGAGCGAGGGTGAGAGCAAGGGTGAGGGTGAGGGTGAGGGTGAGAGTGAGAGTGAGGGTGAGGGTGAGAGTGAGAGTGAGGGTGAGGGTGAGGGTGAGGGTGAGAGCGAAATGTGAGAGATTGAGAGAGATTGTGAGGGTGAGAGTGAGAGTGAGAGTGAGGGTGAGGGTGAGGGTGAGGATGAGAGTGAGGGTGAGAGTGAGGCTGAGTGAGGGTGAGAGTGAGGTTGAGAGAGGGAGAGAAGGTGGGGGAGATTTAGGGTGAGATTGACAGTGAAAGAGTGAGAGTGAGAGTGAGGGCGAGGTTGAGGGTGAGGGTGAGAATGAGGGTGAGAGTGAGAGTGAGGGTAAGGGTGAGGGAGAGTGAGAGTGAGTTTGAGGGTGAGGGTGAGCGTGAGGTTGAGGTTGAGGTTGAGCTTGAGGGTGATGGTGAGAATGAGGGTGAGGGTGAGGGTAAGGATGAGGATGAGGGTGAGAGTGAGAGTGAGAGAGAGAGTGTGAGTGAGGGTGAGGGAGAGGATGAGAATCAGGGTGGGAGAGAGGGTAAAAGAGAGGGTGAGAGAGAGGGTGAGGGTGAGAATGAGGGTGAGAGTGAGAGTGAGGGTAAGGGTGAGGGAGAGTGAGAGTGAGGTTGAGGGTGAGGGTGAGCGTGAGGTTGAATTTGAGGTTCAGGGTGATGGTGAGAATGAGGGTGAGGGTGAGGATGAGGGTGAGGGTGAGGGTGAGAGTGAGAGTGAGGGTGAGTGTGAGAGTGAGAGTGAGATTGAGGGTGAGATTGAGGGTGAGATTGAGGGTGAGAGTGAGGCTGAGTGAGGGTGAGAGTGAGGCTGAGAGAGGGAGAGAAGGAGGGTGAGATATGGAGTGAGCTTGACAGTGAGAGTAAGAGTGAGAGTGAGGGTGAGGGTGAGGGTGAGGGTGAGAATGAGGGTGAGAGTGTGAATGTGAGAGTGAGGGGGAGGGTGAGAGTGAGGGGGAGGGTGAGGGTGAGGGTGAGAGTGAGAGTGAGAGTGTGAGGGTGAGGGTGAGGATGAGGGTGAGAATCAGGGTGAGAGAGAGGGTAAAAGAGAGGGTGTGAGAGAGGGTGACAGTGAGGGTGAGGATGAGCATGAGCGTGAGCGTGAGAGTGAGAGTGAGGGTAAGGCTGAAGGTGAGGATGAGGGTGAGGGTAATGGTGAGGGTGAGACAGAGGGTGAGAGTGAGATTTTGGGTGAGAGTCAGGATGAGATTCAGGGTTAGACAGAGGGAAAGGCAGAGGGTGAGACAGAGGATGAGACAGAGGATGAGACAGAGGATGAGACAGAGGGTGAGACAGAGGGTGAGACAGAGGGTGAGACAGAGGGTTGAGAGTGAGGTTGAGCATGAGGGTGTAGTGAGGGTGAGTGTGAGAGTGAGAGTGAGAGTGAGGGTGAGAGTGAGGGTGAGTGAAGGTCAGAGTGATAGTGAGAGTGAGGGTGAGAGTGAGTGTGAGAGAGAGGGAGAGTGATAGGTTGAGGGTGAGTTTAAGAGTGAGGGTCAGGGTGAAGGTGAGGCTGAGGGTTAGAGTGAGGGTGAGAGTGAATGTGAGAGTGAGGGTGAGAGTGAATTTGAGAGTGAGGGTGAGGGTGAGAGTGAGGGTGATACTGAGGGTGATAGTGAGGGTGAATTTGAGGGTGAGGGTAAAGGTGTGGGTGTGTGAGAGAGGGTAAGATGAGTATGAGATTGTTGGTGAGAGTGATGGTGACCGTTAGGAAGAGAGTGAGAGTGAGCATGACAGTGTGGAGAGGATGAGGGTGAGGGTGAGGGTGAGAGTGAGGGTTATGGTGAGTGTGAGGGTGAGAGCGAGAGTGGGAATATGCGTGAGAGTGAGGTTTAGAGTGAGGGTGAGAGTGGGATTGAGAGAGATGTTGAGAGTATGGGTGAGAGCGAGAGTGAGAGCGTGAGTGAGAGTGTGGGTGAGAGTGAGCATGAGATTGAGGGTGAGAGAGAGGGTGAGAGAGAAGCAGTGAGCGAGGGTGAGAGCGAGGCTGAGCGTGAGGGCGAGGGTGAGGGCCAGATTGAGGGTGAGAGAGAGGGTGAGAGAGAGGGTGAGAGAGAGTGAGAGAGTGAGAGTGTGCATGAGAGTGAGAGTGAGGGTAAGGCTGAAGGTTAGATTGAGGGTGAGGGTAATGGTGAGGGTGAGAGTGAGGGTGAGAGTGAGATTGTGGGTGAGAATCAGGATGAGATTCAGGGTGGGACAGAGGGTGAGACAGAGGGTGAGACAGAGGGTGAGACAGAGGGTGAGACAGAGGGTGAGACAGAGAGTGAGACAGAGGGTGAGACAGAGGGTGAGAGTGAGGGTGAGAGTGAGGGTGTAGTGAGGGTGAGCATGAGGGTGAGCGTGAGGGTGAGAGTGAGAGTGAGGGTGAGGGTGAGGATGAGAGTGAGACCGAGAGTGAGAGCGAGGGTGAGAGCAAGGGTGAGGGTGAGAGTGAGGGTGAGAGTGAGTTTGAGAGTGAAATGTGAGAGATTGTGAGAGATTGTGAGGGTGAGAGTGAGAGTGAGTGGGAGAGGGAGGCTGAGTGAGGGTGAGAGTGAGGCTGAGAGAGGGAGAGAAGGAGGGTGAGATATAGGGTGAGCTTGACAGTGAGAGTAAGAGTGAGGGTGAGGGTGAGGGTGAGAATGAGGGGGAGAGAGAGTGAGTGAGGGGGAGGGGGAGGGTGAGAGTGAGAGTGAGGGTGAGGGTGAGGGTGAGGGTGAGAATGAGTGTGAGAGTGAGATTGAGAGTGATGGTGAGGGTGAGGGTGAGGGGGATGGTGATGGTGAGTGAGAGTGAGAGTGAGAGAGAGTGAGAGTGAGAGTGAGAGTGAGAGTGAGAGCAAAGGTGAGGGCAAGGGTGAGAGCACGGGTTAGAGCAAGGGTGTAGGTGAGGGTGAGGGTGAGAGTGAGGGTGAGAGTGAGAGTGAGGGCGAGAGTGAGAGCAAGGGTGTGGGTGAGGGTGAGGGTGAGAGTGAGGGTGAGGGCGAGAGTGAGAGCGAAATGTGAGAGATTGTGAGAGTGAGAGTGAGAGTGAGAGTGAGGGTGAGGGTAAGGGCGAGGATGAGAGTGAGGGTGAGGGTGAGAGTGAGGCTGAGTGAGGGTGAGAGTGAGGTTGAGAGAGGGAGAGAAGGATGGGGAGATTTAGGGTGAGATTGATAGTGAGAATAAGAGTGAGAGTGAGAGTGAGGGTGAGTTTGAGGGTGAGGGTGAGTTTGAGGGTGAGGGTGAGAATGAGGGTGAGAGTGAGAGTGAGGGTAAGGGTGAGGGACAGCGTGAGGTTGAAGTTGAGGTTGAGGGTGATGGTGAGAATGAGGGTGAGGATGAGGGTGAGGGTGAGGGTGAGGGTGAGAGTGAGAGTGAGTGAGGGTGAGGGTGAGGATGAGAATCAGGGTGAGAGAGAGGGTAAAAGAAAGGGTGAGCATGAGCGTGAGCATGAGAGTGAGAGGGAGAGTGAGGGTGAGATTGAGGGTGAGAGTGAGATTGTAGGTGAGAGTCAGGGTGAGAGTCAGGGTGAGAGAGAGGGTGAGACAGAGGGTGAGACAGAGGGTGAGAGAGAGCATGAGAGTGAAGATGGGTGAGGGAGAGTGAGAGTGAGAGTGAGAGAGTGAGGGTGAGGGTGAGGGTGAGGGTGAGAGTGCGAGGGAGAGTGAGATTGAGAGTGAAGGTTACAGTGATGGTGATGGTGAGTGTGAGGGTGAGGGTGAGAGTACGAGTGAGAGGGAGATTGAGAGTGAAGGTTACAGTGAGGATGAGGGTGAGAGTGAGTGTGAGGGTCAGTGAGAGTGAGAGTGAGATTTATAGTGACGTGATGGTGATGGTGACGGTATGGGTGAGGGCGAGGGTGTGAGTGTGAGTGTATGTGAGAGTGAGAGTGAGAGTGTGAGAGTGAGGGTGAGGGTGAGATTGAGTGAGGAAGAGAGTGAGAGTGAGAGTGAGATTTAGAGTGTGGTGATGGGGATGACGGTGGTGTGGGTGAGGGTGAGGGTGAGATTGAGGGTGAAAGTGAGATTGTAGGTGAGTGTCAGGGTGAGACTTAGGGGGAGAGAGAGGGTGAGACAGAGGGTGAGAGAGAGCACGAGAGTGAAGATGGGTGAGGGAGAGTGAGAGTGAGAGTGAGAGAGTGAGGTTGAGGGTGAGGGTGAGGGTGAGGGTGAGAGTGCGAGGGAGAGTGAGATTGAGAGTGAAGGTTACAGTGAGGGTGAGGGTGAGTGTGAGGGTGAGGGTGAGAGTACGAGTGAGAGGGAGATTGAGAGTGAAGGTTACAGCGAGGATGAGGGTGAGAGTGAGTGTGAGGGTGAGTGAGAGTGAGATTTATAGTGATGTGATGGTGATGGTGATGGCGACAGTATGGGTGAGGGCGAGGGTGTGAGTGTGAGTGTATGTGAGAGTGAGAGTGTGAGAGTGAGGGTGAGGGTGAGGTTGAGTGAGGAAGAGAGTGAGAGTGAGAGTGAGATTTAGAGTGTGGTGATGGGGATGACGGCGGTGTGGGTGAGCGTGAGGGTGAGGGTGAGGGTGAGAATGAGGGTGAGAGTGAGATTGAGGGTGAGGGTGAGGTTGAGGGTGAGGGTGAGGGTGGGGGTGAGGGTGAGGGTGGGGGTGAGAATGAGGGTGAGAGTGAGATTGAGAGTGAGGGTGAGGGTGAGGGGGATGGTGATGGTGAGGGAGAATGAGAGTGAGAGTGAGAGTGAGGGTGAGAGCAAAGGTGAGGGCAAGGGTGAGAGCAAGGTTTAGAGCAAGGGTGAGAGTGAGGGTGAGAGCGAGGGTGAGAGCAAGGGTGAGGGTGAGGGTGAGGGTGAGAGTGAGAGTCAGAGTGATGGTGAGGGTGAGGGTGAGGGGGATGGTGATGGTGAGTGAGAGAGAGTGAGAGTGAGAGTGAGAGTGAGAGTGAGAGTGAGAGTGAGAGTGAGAGTGAGAGCAAAGGTGAGGGCAAGGGTGAGAGCACGGGTTAGAGCAAGGGTGTAGGTGAGGGTGAGGGTGAGAGTGAGGGTGAGAGTGAGAGTGAGGGCGAGAGTGAGAACAAGGGTGTGGGTGAGGGTGAGGGTGAGAGTGAGGGTGAGGGCGAGAGTGAGAGCAAAATGTGAGAGATTGTGAGAGTGAGAGTGAGAGTGAGAGTGAGGGTGAGGGTAAGGGCGAGGATGAGAGTGAGGGTGAGGGTGAGAGTGAGGCTGAGTGAGGGTGAGAGTGAGGTTGAGAGAGGGAGAGAAGGATGGGGAGATTTAGGGTGAGATTGATAGTGAGAATAAGAGTGAGAGTGAGAGTGAGGGTGAGTTTGAGGGTGAGGGTGAGAATGAGGGTGAGAGTGAGAGTGAGGGTAAGGGTGAGGGACAGCGTGAGGTTGAAGTTGAGGTTGAGGGTGATGGTGAGAATGAGGGTGAGGATGAGGGTGAGGGTGAGGGTGAGGGTGAGAGTGAGAGTGAGTGAGGGTGAGGGTGAGGATGAGAATCAGGGTGAGAGAGAGGGTAAAAGAAAGGGTGAGCGTGAGCGTGAGCATGAGAGTGAGAGGGAGAGTGAGGGTGAGATTGAGGGTGAGAGTGAGATTGTAGGTGAGAGTCAGGGTGAGAGTCAGGGTGAGAGAGAGGGTGAGACGGAGGGTGAGACAGAGGGTGAGAGAGAGCATGAGAGTGAAGATGGGTGAGGGAGAGTGAGAGTGAGAGTGAGAGAGTGAGGGTGAGGGTGAGGGTGAGGGTGAGAGTGCGAGGGAGAGTGAGATTGAGAGTGAAGGTTACAGTGATGGTGATGGTGAGTGTGAGGGTGAGGGTGAGAGTACGAGTGAGAGGGAGATTGAGAGTGAAGGTTACAGTGAGGATGAGGGTGAGAGTGAGTGTGAGGGTCAGTGAGAGTGAGAGTGAGATTTATAGTGACGTGATGGTGATGGTGACGGTATGGGTGAGGGCGAGGGTGTGAGTGTGAGTGTATGTGAGAGTGAGAGTGAGAGTGTGAGAGTGAGGGTGAGGGTGAGATTGAGTGAGGAAGAGAGTGAGAGTGAGAGTGAGATTTAGAGTGTGGTGATGGGGATGACGGTGGTGTGGGTGAGGGTGAGGGTGAGATTGAGGGTGAAAGTGAGATTGTAGGTGAGTGTCAGGGTGAGACTTAGGGGGAGAGAGAGGGTGAGACAGAGGGTGAGAGAGAGCACGAGAGTGAAGATGGGTGAGGGAGAGTGAGAGTGAGAGTGAGAGAGTGAGGTTGAGGGTGAGGGTGAGGGTGAGAGTGCGAGGGAGAGTGAGATTGAGAGTGAAGGTTACAGTGAGGGTGAGGGTGAGTGTGAGGGTGGGTGTGAGGGTGAGGGTGAGAGTACGAGTGAGAGGGAGATTGAGAGTGAAGGTTACAGCGAGGATGAGGGTGAGAGTGAGTGTGAGGGTGAGTGAGAGTGAGATTTATAGTGATGTGATGGTGATGGTGATGGCGACAGTATGGGTGAGGGCGAGGGTGTGAGTGTGAGTGTATGTGAGAGTGAGAGTGTGAGAGTGAGGGTGAGGGTGAGGTTGAGTGAGGAAGAGAGTGAGAGTGAGAGTGAGATTTAGAGTGTGGTGATGGGGATGACGGCGGTGTGGGTGAGCGTGAGGGTGAGGGTGAGGGTGAGAATGAGGGTGAGAGTGAGATTGAGGGTGAGGGTGAGGGTGGGGGTGAGGGTGAGGGTGGGGGTGAGAATGAGGGTGAGAGTGAGATTGAGAGTGAGGGTGAGGGTGAGGGGGATGGTGATGGTGAGGGAGAATGAGAGTGAGAGTGAGAGTGAGAGTGAGGGTGAGAGCAAAGGTGAGGGCAAGGGTGAGAGCAAGGTTTAGAGCAAGGGTGAGAGTGAGGGTGAGAGCGAGGGTGAGAGCAAGGGTGAGAGCAAGGGTGAGGGTGAGGGTGAGGGTGAGAGTGAGAGTCAGAGTGAGGGTGAGGGTGAGGGTGAGGGTGAGAGTGAGAGTGAGAGCGAAATGTGAGAGATTGAGAGAGATTGTGAGGGTGAGAGTGAGAGTGAGAGTGAGAGTGAGGGTGAGGGTGAGAGTGAGGGTGAGAGTGAGGCTGAGTGAGGGTGAGAGTGAGGCTGAGAGAGGGAGAGAAGGAGGGTGAGATATGGAGTGAGCTTGACAGTGAGAGTAAGAGTGAGAGTGAGGGTGAGGGTGAGGGTGAGGGTGAGAATGAGGGTGAGAGTGTGAATGTGAGAGTGAGGGGGAGGGTGAGAGTGAGGGGGAGGGTGAGGGTGAGAATGAGGGTGAGAGTGAGATTGAGGGTGAGGGGGATGGTGATGGTGAGTGAGAGTGAGAGTGAGAGTGAGAGTGAGAGTGAGTGAGAGTGAGAGTTAGAGTGAGAGTGAAAGCAAAGGTGAGGGCAAGGGTGAGGGCAAGGGTTAGAGCAAGGGTGTGGGTGAGGGTGAGGGTGTGGGTGAGCGTGAGTGTGAGAGTGAGAGCGAAATTTGAGAGATTGTGAGAGATTGTGAGAGTGAGAGTGAGAGTGAGAGTGAGGGTGAGGGTAAGGGCGAGGATGAGAGTGCGGGTGAGAGTGAGGGTGAGTGAGGGTGAGAGTGAGGTTGAGAGAGGGAGAGAAGGATGGGGAGATTTAGGGTGAGATTGACAGTGCGAGTAAGAGTGAGAGTGAGGGTGAGTTTGAGGGTGAGGGTGAGAAGGAGGGTGAGAGTGAGGGTAAGGGTGAGGGAGAGTGAGAGTGAGAGTGAGGTTGAGGGTGAGGGTGAGCGTGAGGTTGAAGTTGAGGTTGAGGGTGATGGTGAGAATGAGGATGAGGATGAGGGTGAGGGTGAGGGTGAGAGTGAGACTGAGAGTGAGAGTGAGAGTGTGAGTGAGGGTGAGGGTGAGGATGAGAATCAGGGTGAGAGAGAGGGTAAAAGAGAGGGTGAGGGTGAGGGTGAGCATGAGCATGAGCGTGAGCGTGAGCGTGAGAGTGAGAGTGAGGATGAGATTGAGGGTGAGAGTGAGATTGTAGGTGAGAGTCAGGGTGAGAGGCAGGGTGAGAGAAAGGGTGAGACAGAGGGTGAGAGAGAGCATGAGAGTGAAGATGGGTGAGGGAGAGTGAGAGTGAGAGTGAGAGAGTGAGGTTGAGGGTGAGGGTGAGAGTGCGAGGGAGAGTGAGATTGAGAGTGAAGGTTACAGTGAGGGTGAGGGTGAGTGTGAGGGTGAGGGTGAGAGTACGAGTGAGAGGGAGATTGAGAGTGAAGGTTACAGTGAGGATGAGGGTGAGAGTGAGTGTGAGGGTGAGTGAGAGTGAGATTTATAGTGACGTGATGGTGATGGTGATGGCGACGGTATGGGTGAGGGCGAGGGTATGAGTGTGAGTGAATGTGAGAGTGAGAGTGTGAGAGTGAGGGTGAGGGTGAGGTTGAGTGAGGAAGAGAGTGAGAGTGAGAGTGAGATTTAGAGTATGGTGATGGGGATGACGGTGGTGTGGGTGAGGGTGAGGGTGAGGGTGAGAATGAGGGTGAGAGTGAGAGTGAGGGTGAGGGTGAGAATGAGGGTGAGAGTGAGATTGAGAGTTAGGGTGAGGGTGAGGGGATGGTGATGGTGAGGGAGAATGAGAGTGAGAGTGAGAGTGAGAGTGAGGGTGAGAGCAAGGGTGAGGGCAAGGGTGAGAGCAAGGGTTAGAGCGAGGGTGAGAGCGAGGGTGAGAGCAAGGGTGAGGGTGAGGGTGAGAGTGAGAGTGAGAGTGAGGGTGAGGGTGAGAGTGAGGGTGAGGGTGAGGGTGAGGGTGAGAGCGAAATGTGAGAGATTGAGAGAGATTGTGAGGGTGAGAGTGAGAGTGAGAGTGAGGGTGAGGGTGAGGGTGAGGATGAGAGTGAGGGTGAGAGTGAGGCTGAGTGAGGGTGAGAGTGAGGTTGAGAGAGGGAGAGAAGGTGGGGGAGATTTAGGGTGAGATTGACAGTGAAAGAGTGAGAGTGAGAGTGAGGGCGAGGTTGAGGGTGAGGGTGAGAATGAGGGTGAGAGTGAGAGTGAGGGTAAGGGTGAGGGAGAGTGAGAGTGAGTTTGAGGGTGAGGGTGAGCGTGAGGTTGAGGTTGAGGTTGAGCTTGAGGGTGATGGTGAGAATGAGGGTGAGGGTGAGGGTAAGGATGAGGATGAGGGTGAGAGTGAGAGTGAGAGAGAGAGTGTGAGTGAGGGTGAGGGAGAGGATGAGAATCAGGGTGGGAGAGAGGGTAAAAGAGAGGGTGAGAGAGAGGGTGAGGGTGAGAATGAGGGTGAGAGTGAGAGTGAGGGTAAGGGTGAGGGAGAGTGAGAGTGAGGTTGAAGGTGAGGGTGAGCGTGAGGTTGAATTTGAGGTTCAGGGTGATGGTGAGAATGAGGGTGAGGGTGAGGATGAGGGTGAGGGTGAGGGTGAGAGTGAGAGTGAGGGTGAGTGTGAGAGTGAGAGTGAGATTGAGGGTGAGATTGAGGGTGAGATTGAGGGTGAGAGTGAGGCTGAGTGAGGGTGAGAGTGAGGCTGAGAGAGGGAGAGAAGGAGGGTGAGATATGGAGTGAGCTTGACAGTGAGAGTAAGAGTGAGAGTGAGGGTGAGGGTGAGGGTGAGGGTGAGAATGAGGGTGAGAGTGTGAATGTGAGAGTGAGGGGGAGGGTGAGAGTGAGGGGGAGGGTGAGGGTGAGAATGAGGGTGAGAGTGAGATTGAGGGTGAGGGGGATGGTGATGGTGAGTGAGAGTGAGAGTGAGAGTGAGAGTGAGAGTGAGTGAGAGTGAGAGTTAGAGTGAGAGTGAAAGCAAAGGTGAGGGCAAGGGTGAGGGCAAGGGTTAGAGCAAGGGTGTGGGTGAGGGTGAGGGTGTGGGTGAGCGTGAGTGTGAGAGTGAGAGCGAAATTTGAGAGATTGTGAGAGATTGTGAGAGTGAGAGTGAGAGTGAGAGTGAGGGTGAGGGTAAGGGCGAGGATGAGAGTGCGGGTGAGAGTGAGGGTGAGTGAGGGTGAGAGTGAGGTTGAGAGAGGGAGAGAAGGATGGGGAGATTTAGGGTGAGATTGACAGTGCGAGTAAGAGTGAGAGTGAGGGTGAGTTTGAGGGTGAGGGTGAGAAGGAGGGTGAGAGTGAGAGTGAGGGTAAGGGTGAGGGAGAGTGAGAGTGAGAGTGAGGTTGAGGGTGAGGGTGAGCGTGAGGTTGAAGTTGAGGTTGAGGGTGATGGTGAGAATGAGGATGAGGATGAGGGTGAGGGTGAGGGTGAGAGTGAGACTGAGAGTGAGAGTGAGAGTGTGAGTGAGGGTGAGGGTGAGGATGAGAATCAGGGTGAGAGAGAGGGTAAAAGAGAGGGTGAGGGTGAGGGTGAGCATGAGCATGAGCGTGAGCGTGAGCGTGAGAGTGAGAGTGAGGATGAGATTGAGGGTGAGAGTGAGATTGTAGGTGAGAGTCAGGGTGAGAGGCAGGGTGAGAGAAAGGGTGAGACAGAGGGTGAGAGAGAGCATGAGAGTGAAGATGGGTGAGGGAGAGTGAGAGTGAGAGTGAGAGAGTGAGGTTGAGGGTGAGGGTGAGGGTGAGAGTGCGAGGGAGAGTGAGATTGAGAGTGAAGGTTACAGTGAGGGTGAGGGTGAGTGTGAGGGTGAGGGTGAGAGTACGAGTGAGAGGGAGATTGAGAGTGAAGGTTACAGTGAGGATGAGGGTGAGAGTGAGTGTGAGGGTGAGTGAGAGTGAGATTTATAGTGACGTGATGGTGATGGTGATGGCGACGGTATGGGTGAGGGCGAGGGTATGAGTGTGAGTGAATGTGAGAGTGAGAGTGTGAGAGTGAGGGTGAGGGTGAGGTTGAGTGAGGAAGAGAGTGAGAGTGAGAGTGAGATTTAGAGTATGGTGATGGGGATGACGGTGGTGTGGGTGAGGGTGAGGGTGAGGGTGAGAATGAGGGTGAGAGTGAGAGTGAGGGTGAGGGTGAGAATGAGGGTGAGAGTGAGATTGAGAGTTAGGGTGAGGGTGAGGGGATGGTGATGGTGAGGGAGAATGAGAGTGAGAGTGAGAGTGAGAGTGAGGGTGAGAGCAAGGGTGAGGGCAAGGGTGAGAGCAAGGGTTAGAGCAAGGGTGAGAGCGAGGGTGAGAGCAAGGGTGAGGGTGAGGGTGAGGGTGAGAGTGAGAGTGAGAGTGAGGGTGAGGGTGAGGGTGAGAGTGAGAGTGAGGGTGAGGGTGAGGGTGAGGGTGAGAGCGAAATGTGAGAGATTGAGAGAGATTGTGAGGGTGAGAGTGAGAGTGAGAGTGAGGGTGAGGGTGAGGGTGAGGATGAGAGTGAGGGTGAGAGTGAGGCTGAGTGAGGGTGAGAGTGAGGTTGAGAGAGGGAGAGAAGGTGGGGGAGATTTAGGGTGAGATTGACAGTGAAAGAGTGAGAGTGAGAGTGAGGGCGAGGTTGAGGGTGAGGGTGAGAATGAGGGTGAGAGTGAGAGTGAGGGTAAGGGTGAGGGAGAGTGAGAGTGAGTTTGAGGGTGAGGGTGAGCGTGAGGTTGAGGTTGAGGTTGAGCTTGAGGGTGATGGTGAGAATGAGGGTGAGGGTGAGGGTAAGGATGAGGATGAGGGTGAGAGTGAGAGTGAGAGAGAGAGTGTGAGTGAGGGTGAGGGAGAGGATGAGAATCAGGGTGGGAGAGAGGGTAAAAGAGAGGGTGAGAGAGAGGGTGAGGGTGAGAATGAGGGTGAGAGTGAGAGTGAGGGTAAGGGTGAGGGAGAGTGAGAGTGAGGTTGAGGGTGAGGGTGAGCGTGAGGTTGAATTTGAGGTTCAGGGTGATGGTGAGAATGAGGGTGAGGGTGAGGATGAGGGTGAGGGTGAGGGTGAGAGTGAGAGTGAGGGTGAGTGTGAGAGTGAGAGTGAGATTGAGGGTGAGATTGAGGGTGAGATTGAGGGTGAGAGTGAGAGTGTAGGTGAGAGTCAGGGTGAGAGTCAGGGTGAGAGAGAGGGTGAGACAGAGGGTGAGAGCAAGGATGAGGGTGAGAGTGAGAGTGAGAGTGAGAGTGAGAGTAAGGGTGAGGATGAGGATGAGAGTGAGGGTGAGTGTAAGGCTGAGTGAGGGCGAGAGTGAGGCTGAGAGAGGGAGAGAAGGAGGGTGAGATTTATGGTGAGATTGACAGTGAGAGTAAGAGTGAGTGTGAGAGTGAGAGTGAGACTGAGGGTGAGGGTGAGGGTTCGAGGTAGAGGGAGATTGAGAGTGAAGGTTAGAGTGATGGTGAGGGTGAGTGTGAGGGTGAGACTGCGAGGAAGAAGGAGATTGATTATGAAGATGACAGTGCGGATGAGGGTGAGTTTGAGTTTGAGGGTGAGTGAGACTGAGAGTGAGATTTATAGTGACGTGATGGTGATGGTGATGGTCTGGGTGAGAGCGAGGGTGTGGGTGAGAGTGAGTGTGAGAGTGAGAGTGAGAGTGAGAGAGTGAGAGTGTGAGGGTGAGGGTTAGGGTGAAGTTGAGTGAGAATGAGAGTGTGAGTGAGATTTATAGTGATGTGATGGTGATGGTGCTGGCGACAATCCGGGTAAGGGTGAGAGTGTGGGTATGAGTGTATGTGAGAGTGAGAGTGAGAGTGAGAGTGAGAGTGAGAGTGTGAGGGTGAGGGTGAGAGTGAGTGAGGGTGAGAGTGAGAGTGAGATTTAGAGTGCAGTGATGGAGATGGCGGCTGTGTGGGTGAGGGCGAGGGTGTGGGTGAGGATGAGAGTGAGAGTGAGAGTGTGAGAGTGAAGCGTGAGGGTGAGAGCCAGGGTGAGAGAGAGGGTAAGAGAGAGGGTAAGAGAGAGGGTAAGAGAGAGGGTAAGAGAGAGGGTAAGAGAGAGGGTGAGAGTGAGGGTGAGCGTGAGCGTGAGCATGAGCGTGAGCGTGATCGTGAGAGTGAGAATGAGGGTGAGGCTGAAGGTGAGGTTGAGGGTGAGGGTAATGGTGAGGGTGACGGTGAGAGTGAGGGTGAGAGTGAGATTGTGGGTGAGAGTCAGGATGAGATTGATGGTAAGACAGAGAGTGAGACAGAGGGTGAGACAGAGGGTGAGACAGAGGGTGAGACAGAGGGTGTAGTGAGGATGAGCGTAAGGGTGAGAGTGAGAGTGAGGGTGAGAGTGAGAGTAAGAGTGAGGGTGAGACCGAGTCTGAGAGCAAGGGTGAGAGCAAGGGTGAGGGTGAGAGTGAGAGCGAAATCTGAGAGATGGTGAGAGATTGTGAGGGTGAGGGTGAGAGTGAGGTTGAGTGATGGTGAGAGTGAGGCTGAGAAAGGGAGAGAAGGAGGGTGAGTTTTAGGGTGAGATTGAGAGTGAGAGTAAGAGTGAGAGTGTGGGTGAGGGTGAGGGTGAGAATGAGAGTGAGAGTGAGAGTGATATTGAGAGTGAAATTTACAGTGAGTTTGAGGGTGAGGGAGAGTGAGAATGAGTGTGAGAGTGAGAGTGAGAGGGTGCAGGTGAGAGTGAGGGTGGGAGTCAGGGTGAGAGAGAGGGTAAGAGAGAGGGTGAAGGTATGGTTGAGGGTGAGGGTGAGAATGAGGGTGAGAGTGAGAGTGAGAGTGATGGCAAGGGCGAGGGTGAGGGTGACGCTGAGGGAGAGGTTGAGGGTGAGGGTAATGGTGAGGGTGAGAGTGAGATTGTGGGTGAGAGTCAGGATGAGATTCAGGTTGAGACAGAGGGTGAGACAGAGGATGAGGCAGAGGGTGAGACAGAGGGTGAGAGTGAGGGTGAGTGTGAGGGAGAGCATGAGGGTGTAGTGAGGGTGAGCATCAGGGTGAGAGTGAGAGTGATGGTGAGGGTGAGGCAGAGGGGGAGACAGAAGCTGAGAGTGAGACTGATAGCGAGGGTGAGAGCGAGAGTGAGAGCGAGAGTGAGGGCAAGGGTGAGAGCGAGGGTGAGATCGAGGATGAGGTGAGGGTGAGGGCAAGGGTGAGGGTGAGAGTGAGGTTGAGGGAGAGAGTGAGAGTGAGAGTGAGAGTGAGAGTGACGGTGACGGTGAGGGTGAGGGTGAGAGTCAGGGTGAGAGAGAAGGTGAGAGAGAAGGTGAGAGAGAGGGTGTGAGAGAGGGTGAGAGTGAGCGTGAGCATGAGTGTGAGCGTGAGACTGAGCGTGAAAGTGAGCATGAGCGTGAGCGTGAGCATAAGCGTGAGCATGAGCGTGAGCATGAGAGTGAGCGTAAGCGTGAGCATGAGTGTGAGTATGAGCCTGAGCGTGAGCGTGAGTGTGAGCGTGAGCATGAGAGTGAGCGTGAGTATGAGCATGTGCATGAGCGTGAGTATGAGCATGTGCATGAGCGTGAGGCTGAGGCTGAGGATGAGAGTGAGGTTGAGGGTGAGGGTGAGAGTGAGAGTGAGCGTGAGCGTCAGTGTGAGAGTGAGAGTGAGAGTGAGAGTGAGAGTGAGGGTGAGGGTGAGGGTGAGAGTCAGGGTGAGAGAGAGGGTGAGAAGAGAGGGTGAGCAAAGGGTGTAGTGAGGGGGAGCATGAGGGTGAGAGTGAGAGTGAGGGTGAGAGTGAGAGTGAGATTAAGAGCGAGGGTGAGAGCAAGGCTGAGAGCGAGGGTGAGAGCAAGGGTGAGGGTGAGAGTGAGAGCGAAATCTGAGAGATGGTGAGAGATTGTGAGGGTGAGGGTGAGAGTGAGGGTGAGTGTGTGGGTGAGGACGAGGATGAGACTGAGGGTGAGAGTGAGGCTGAGTGATGGTGACAGTGAGGCTGAGAGAGGGAGAGAAGGAGGGTGAGTTTTAGGGTGAGATTGACAGTGAGAGTGAGAGTGGGGGTGAGGGTGAGGTTGAGGGTGAGGGTGAGAATGAGGCTAAGTTTGAGAGTGAGGGAGAGGGTGAGGGTAGGGAAAATGAGAGTGAGAGTGAGGGTGAGAGAGAGGGTAATGGTGAGGGTGAGAGTGAGATTGTGGGTGAGAGTCAGGATGAGATTCAGGTTGAGACAGAGGGTGAGACAGAGGATGAGACAGAGGGTGAGACAGAGGGTGAGAGTGAGGGTGAGAGTGAGGGTGAGCATGAGGGTGTAGCGAGGGTGTAGTGAGGGTGAGCGTCAGGGTGAGAGTGAGAGTGAGGGTGAGGGTGAGGGTGAGAGTGAGAGTGATAGCGAGGGAGAGAGCGAGAGTGAGAGCGAAGGTGAGGGCATGGGTGAGAGCAAGGGTGAGACCAAGTGTGAGTGCGAGGGTGAGAGCGAGGATGAGTGTGAGGGCGAGGGCAAGGGCGAGGGTGAGAGTGAGTTTGAGGGTGAGGGTGAGAGTGAGAGTGAGAGTGAGAGTGAGAGTGAGAGTGAGAGTGAGAGTGAGGGTGAGGGTGAGAATGAGAGTGAGTGAGAGGGTGAGAGAGAGGGTGAGAGAGAGGGTGAGAGAGAGGGTGAGAGAGAGGGGGAGAGTGAGCGTGAGTGTGAGCGTGAGAGTGAGCATGAGCGTGAGCATGAGTGTGAGCATGAGCCTGAGCGTGAGCGTGAGCATGAGAGTGAGCGTGAGTATGAGCGTGTGCATGAGCGTGAGGCTGAGGCTGAGAGTGAGGTTGAGGGTGAGGGTGAGGGTAATGGTGAGGGTGAAAGTGAGAGTGAGAGAGAGGGTGAGAGAGAGGGGGAGAGTGAGCGTGAGTGTGAGCGTGAGAGTGAGCATGAGTGTGAGCATGAGCCTGAGCGTGAGCGTGAGTGTGAGCGTGAGCATGAGAGTGAGCGTGAGTATGAGCGTGTGAGTGAGCGTGAGGCTGAGGCTGAGAGTGAGGTTGAGGGTGAGGGTGAGGGTAATGGTGAGGGTGAAAGTGAGAGTGAGAGAGAGGGTGAGCTGAGCATGAGCGTGTGAGTGAGCGTGAGCGTCAGTGTGAGAGTGAGAGTAAGAGCAAGGGTGAGGGTGAGAGTCAGGGTGAGAGAGAGGGTGAGAAGCGAGGGTGAGAGTGAGAGTGAGACTGAGAGTGAGCGTGAGCGTGAGCGTGAGCATGAGAGTGAGAGTGAGAGTGAGAGTGAGAGTGAGCGTGAGCGTCAGTGTGAGAGTGAGAGTGAGAGTGAGAGTGAGAGTGAGGGCGAGGGTGAGAGTCAGGGTGAGAGAGAGGGTGAGAGAGAGGGTGAGAGAGGGTGAGAGAGAGCGGGAGAGTCAGCGTGAGCGTGAGTGTGAGTGTGAGAGTGAGCGTGAGCGTGAGCATGAGTGTGAGCATGAGCCTCTGCGTGAGCATGTGTGTGAGCGTGAGCATGAGAGTGAGCGTGAGTATGAGCGTGTGCATGAGCGTGATGCTGAGGCTGAGAGTGAGGTTGAGGGTGAGGGTGAGGGTAATGGTGAGGGTGAAAGTGAGAGTGAGAGAGAGGGTGAGCTGAGCATGAGCGTGTGAGTGAGCGTGAGCGTCAGTGTGAGAGTGAGAGTAAGAGCAAGGGTGAGGGTGAGAGTCAGGGTGAGAGAGAGGGTGAGAAGCGAGGGTGAGAGTGAGAGTGAGACTGAGAGTGAGAGTGAGCGTGAGCGTGAGCATGAGAGTGAGAGTGAGAGTGAGAGTGAGCGTGAGCGTCAGTGTGAGAGTGAGAGTGAGAGTGAGAGTGAGAGTGAGGACGAGGGTGAGAGTCAGGGTGAGAGAGAGGGTGAGAGAGAGGGTGAGAGAGAGGGTGAGAGAGGGTGAGAGAGAGGGGGAGAGTCAGCGTGAGCGTGAGTGTGAGTGTGAGAGTGAACGTGAGCGTGAGCATGAGTGTGAGCATGAGCCTCTGCGTGAGCATGTGTGTGAGCGTGAGCATGAGAGTGAGCGTGAGTATGAGCGTGTGCATGAGTGTGAGGCTGAGGCTGAGGCTGAGAGTGAGGTTGAAGGTGAGGGTGAGGGTAATGGTGAGGGTGAGAGTGAGAGTGAGAGTGAGACTGAGAGAGAGGGTGAGCTGAGCGTGAGCGTGTGAGTGAGTGTGAGCGTCAGTGTGAGAGTGAGAGTGAGAGTGAGAGCAAGGGTGAGAGTGAGAGTCAGGGTGAGAGAGAGGGTGAGAAGCGAGGGTGAGAGTGAGAGTGAGACTGAGAGTGAGAGTGAGCGTGAGCGTGAGCATGAGAGTGAGAGTGAGTGAGAGTGAGCGTGAGCGTCAGTCTGAGAGTGAGAGTGAGAGTGAGAGTGAGGGCAAGGGTGAGGGTGAGAGTGAGAGTCAGGGTGAGAGAGAGGGTGAGAAGAGAGGGTGAGCAAAGGGTGTAGTGAGGGTGAGCATGAGGGTGAGAGTGAGAGTGAGGGTGAGAGTGAGTGTGAGAGTGAGATTGTGGGTGAGAGTCAGGATGAGAATCAGGGTGAGACAGAGCGTGAGACAGAGTGTGAGAGTGAGGGTGAGCATGAGGGTGAAGTGAGGGTGAGAGTGAGAGTGATAGCGAGGGTGAGAGCGAGAGTGAGAGCGAGAGTGAGAGGGAAGGTGAGGGCATGGGTAAGAGCAAGGGTGAGACCAAGTGTGAGAGCAAGGGTGAGAGCGAGGATGAGTGTGAGGGCGAGGTTGAGGTTGAGGTTGAGGTTGAGGTTGAGGTTGAGGTTGAGGGAGTGAGAGTGAGAGTGAGAGTGAGAGTGAGGGTGAGGGTGAGGGTGAGGGTGAGAGTGAGAATGAGAGTGAGTGAGAGAAAGAGTGAGAGAGAGGGTGAGAGACAGGGTGAGAGACAGGGTGAGAGAGAGGGTGAGAGAGAGGGTGAGAGAGAGGGTGAGAGAGAGGGTGAGAGAGAGGGTAAGAGAGAGGGTGAGAGAGAGGGGGAGAGAGAGGGGAAGAGTGAGCGTGAGTGTGAGCGTGAGAGTGAGCATGAGCGTGAGCATGAGTGTGAGCATGAGCCTGAGCGTGAGCGTGAGTGTGAGCGTGAGCATGAGAGTGAGCGTGAGTATGAGCGTGTGCATGAGCGTGAGGCTGAGGCTGAGAGTGAGGTTGAGGGTGAGGGTGAGGGTAATGGTGAGGGTGAAAGTGAGAGTGAGAGAGAGGGTGAGCTGAGCATGAGCGTGTGAGTGAGCGTGAGCGTCAGTGTGAGAGTGAGAGTGAGAGTAAGAGCAAGGGTGAGGGTGAGAGTCAGGGTGACAGAGAGGGTGAGAGAGAGGGTGAGAGAGAGGGTGAGAGAGGGTGAGAGAGAGCGGGAGAGTCAGCGTGAGCGTGAGTGTGAGTGTGAGAGTGAGCGTGAGCGTGAGCATGAGTGTGAGCATGAGCCTCTGCGTGAGCATGTGTGTGAGCGTGAGCATGAGAGTGAGCGTGAGTATGAGCGTGTGCATGAGCGTGAGGCTGAGGCTGAGGCTGAGAGTGAGGTTGAAGGTGAGGGTGAGGGTAATGGTGAGGGTGAGAGTGAGAGTGAGAGTGAGACTGAGAGAGAGGGTGAGCTGAGCGTGAGCGTGTGAGTGAGTGTGATCGTCAGTGTGAGAGTGAGAGTGAGAGTGAGAGCAAGGGTGAGAGTGAGAGTCAGGGTGAGAGAGAGGGTGAGAAGCGAGGGTGAGAGTGAGAGTGAGACTGAGAGTGAGAGTGAGCGTGAGTGTCAATGTGAGAGTGAGAGTGAGAGTGAGAGTGAGAGTGAGAGTGAGAGTGAGGGTGAGGGAGAGGGTGAGAGAGAGGGTGAGAGAGAGAGTGAGAGAGAGGGTGAGAGAGAGGGGGAGAGTCAGCGTGAGCATGAGTGTGAGTGTGAGAGTGAGCGTGAGCGTGAGCATGAGTGTGAGCATGAGCCTGAGCATGAGCGTGAGTGTGAGCGTGAGCATGAGAGTGAGCGTGAGTATGAGCGTGTGCATGAGCGTGAGGCTGAGGCTGAGGCTGAGAGTGAGGTTGAAGGTGAGGGTGAGGGTAATGGTGAGGGTGAGAGTGAGAGTGAGAGTGAGACTGAGAGAGAGGGTGAGCTGAGCGTGAGCGTGTGAGTGAGTGTGAGCGTCAGTGTGAGAGTGAGAGTGAGAGTGAGAGCAAGGGTGAGGGTGAGAGTCAGGGTGAGAGAGAGGGTGAGAAGCGAGGGTGAGAGTGAGAGTGAGACTGAGAGTGAGAGTGAGCGTGAGCGTGAGCATGAGAGTGAGAGTGAGTGAGAGTGAGCGTGAGCGTCAGTCTGAGAGTGAGAGTGAGAGTGAGAGTGAGGGCAAGGGTGAGGGTGAGAGTGAGAGTCAGGGTGAGAGAGAGGGTGAGAAGAGAGGGTGAGCAAAGGGTGTAGTGAGGGTGAGCATGAGGGTGAGAGTGAGAGTGAGGGTGAGAGTGAGTGTGAGAGTGAGATTGTGGGTGAGAGTCAGGATGAGAATCAGGGTGAGACAGAGCGTGAGACAGAGTGTGAGAGTGAGGGTGAGCATGAGGGTGAAGTGAGGGTGAGAGTGAGAGTGATAGCGAGGGTGAGAGCGAGAGTGAGAGCGAGAGCGAGAGGGAAGGTGAGGGCATGGGTAAGAGCAAGGGTGAGACCAAGTGTGAGAGCAAGGGTGAGAGCGAGGATGAGTGTGAGGGCGAGGTTGAGGTTGAGGTTGAGGTTGAGGTTGAGGTTGAGGTTGAGGGAGTGAGAGTGAGAGTGAGAGTGAGAGTGAGAGTGAGGGTGAGGGTGAGGGTGAGAGTGAGAATGAGAGTGAGTGAGAGAAAGAGTGAGAGAGAGGGTGAGAGAGAGGGTGAGAGAGAGGGTGAGAGAGAGGGTAAGAGAGAGGGTAAGAGAGAGGGTGAGAGAGAGGGTGAGAGAGAGGGTGAGAGAGAGGGTGAGAGAGAGGGGGAGAGAGAGGGGAAGAGTGAGCGTGAGTGTGAGCGTGAGAGTGAGCATGAGCCTGAGCGTGAGCGTGAGTGTGAGCGTGTGCATGAGCGTGAGTGTGAGCGTGAGAGTGAGCATGAGCCTGAGCGTGAGCGTGAGTGTGAGCGTGTGCATGAGCGTGAGGCTGAGGCTGAGGCTGAGAGTGAGGTTGAAGGTGAGGGTGAGGGTAATGGTGAGGGTGAGAGTGAGAGTGAGAGTGAGACTGAGAGAGAGGGTGAGCTGAGCGTGAGCGTGTGAGTGAGAGTGAGCGTCAGTGTGAGAGTGAGAGTGAGAGTGAGAGCAAGGGTGAGGGTGAGAGTCAGGGTGACAGAGACGGTGAGAAGCGAGGGTGAGAGTGAGAGTGAGACTGAGAGTGAGCGTGAGCGTGAGCGTGAGCATGAGAGTGAGAGTGAGAGTGAGAGTGAGCGTGAGCGTCAGTGTGAGAGTGAGAGTGAGAGTGAGAGTGAGAGTGAGGGCGAGGGTGAGAGTCAGGGTGAGAGAGAGGGTGAGAGAGAGGGTGAGAGAGGGTGAGAGAGAGGGGGAGAGTCAGCGTGAGCGTGAGTGTGAGTGTGAGAGTGAGCGTGAGCGTGAGCATGAGTGTGAGCATGAGCCTGAGCGTGAGCGTGAGCGTGAGCATGTGTGTGAGCGTGAGCATGAGAGTGAGCGTGAGTATGAGCGTGTGCATGAGCGTGAGGCTGAGGCTGAGGCTGAGAGTGAGGTTGAAGGTGAGGGTGAGGGTAATGGTGAGGGTGAGAGTGAGAGTGAGAGTGAGACTGAGAGAGAGGGTGAGCTGAGCGTGAGCGTGTGAGTGAGTGTGAGCGTCAGTGTGAGAGTGAGAGTAAGAGCAAGGGTGAGAGTGAGAGTCAGGGTGAGAGAGAGGGTGAGCTGAGCGTGAGCGTGTGAGTGAGTGTGAGCGTCAGTGTGAGAGTGAGAGTGAGAGTGAGAGCAAGGGTGAGAGTGAGAGTCAGGGTGAGAGAGAGGGTGAGAAGCGAGGGTGAGAGTGAGAGTGAGACTGAGAGTGAGAGTGAGCGTGAGCGTGAGCATGAGAGTGAGAGTGAGAGTGAGAGTGAGCGTGAGTGTCAATGTGAGAGTGAGAGTGAGCGTGAGTGTCAATGTGAGAGTGAGAGTGAGAGTGAGAGTGAGAGTGAGAGTGAGAGTGAGGGCGAGGGTGAGAGTCAGGGTGAGAGAGAGGGTGAGAGAGAGAGTGAGAGAGAGGGTGAGAGAGAGGGGGAGAGTCAGCGTGAGCATGAGTGTGAGTGTGAGAGTGAGCGTGAGCGTGAGCGTGAGCATGAGTGTGAGCATGAGCCTGAGCATGAGCGTGAGTGTGAGCGTGAGCATGAGAGTGAGCGTAATTATGAGCATGTGCATGAGCGTGAGGCTGAGGCTGAGGCTGAGAGTGAGGTTGAAGGTGAGGGTGAGGGTAATGGTGAGGGTGAGAGTGAGAGTGAGAGTGAGACTGAGAGAGAGGGTGAGCTGAGCGTGAGCGTGTGAGTGAGTGTGAGCGTCAGTGTGAGAGTGAGAGTGAGAGTGAGAGCAAGGGTGAGAGTGAGAGTCAGGGTGAGAGAGAGGGTGAGAAGCGAGGGTGAGAGTGAGAGTGAGACTGAGAGTGAGAGTGAGCGTGAGCGTGAGCATGAGAGTGAGAGTGAGTGAGAGTGAGCGTGAGCGTCAGTCTGAGAGTGAGAGTGAGAGTGAGAGTGAGGGCAAGGGTGAGGGTGAGAGTGAGAGTCAGGGTGAGAGAGAGGGTGAGAAGAGAGGGTGAGCAAAGGGTGTAGTGAGGGTGAGCATGAGGGTGAGAGTGAGAGTGAGGGTGAGAGTGAGTGTGAGAGTGAGATTGTGGGTGAGAGTCAGGATGAGAATCAGGGTGAGACAGAGCGTGAGACAGAGTGTGAGAGTGAGGGTGAGCATGAGGGTGAAGTGAGGGTGAGAGTGAGAGTGATAGCGAGGGTGAGAGCGAGAGTGAGAGCGAGAGCGAGAGGGAAGGTGAGGGCATGGGTAAGAGCAAGGGTGAGACCAAGTGTGAGAGCAAGGGTGAGGGCAAGGGCGAGGTTGAGGTTGAGGTTGAGGTTGAGGTTGAGGTTGAGGTTGAGGGAGTGAGAGTGAGAGTGAGAGTGAGGGTGAGGGTGAGAGTGAGAATGAGAGTGAGTGAGAGAAAGAGTGAGAGAGAGGGTGAGAGAGAGGGTGAGAGAGAGGGTGAGAGAGAGGGTAAGAGAGAGGGTAAGAGAGAGGGTGAGAGAGAGGGGGAGAGAGAGGGGAAGAGTGAGCGTGAGTGTGAGCGTGAGAGTGAGCATGAGCGTGAGCATGAGTGTGAGCATGAGCCTGAGCGTGAGCGTGAGTGTGAGCGTGAGCATGAGAGTGAGCATGAGTATGAGCGTGTGCATGAGCGTGAGGCTGAGGCTGAGAGTGAGGTTGAGGGTGAGGGTGAGGGCAATGGTGAGGGTGAGAGTGAGAGTGAGAGTGAGAGAGAGGGTGAGCTGAGCATGAGCGTGTGAGTGAGAGTGAGCGTCAGTGTGAGAGTGAGAGTGAGAGTAAGAGCAAGGGTGAGGGTGAGAGTCAGGGTGAGAGAGAGGGTGAGAAGCGAGGGTGAGAGTGAGAGTGAGACTGAGAGTGAGAGTGAGCGTGAGCGTGAGCATGTGTGTGAGCGTGAGCATGAGAGTGAGCGTGAGTATGAGCGTGTGCATGAGCGTGAGGCTGAGGCTGAGGCTGAGAGTGAGGTTGAAGGTGAGGGTGAGGGTAATGGTGAGGGTGAGAGTGAGAGTGAGAGTGAGACTGAGAGAGAGGGTGAGCTGAGCGTGAGCGTGTGAGTGAGTGTGAGCGTCAGTGTGAGAGTGAGAGTAAGAGCAAGGGTGAGAGTGAGAGTCAGGGTGAGAGAGAGGGTGAGCTGAGCGTGAGCGTGTGAGTGAGTGTGAGCGTCAGTGTGAGAGTGAGAGTGAGAGTGAGAGCAAGGGTGAGAGTGAGAGTCAGGGTGAGAGAGAGGGTGAGAAGCGAGGGTGAGAGTGAGAGTGAGACTGAGAGTGAGAGTGAGCGTGAGCGTGAGCATGAGAGTGAGAGTGAGTGAGAGTGAGCGTGAGCGTCAGTGTGAGAGTGAGAGTGAGAGTGAGACTGAGAGTGAGAGAGAGGGTGAGCTGAGCGTGAGCGTGTGAGTGAGAGTGAGCGTCAGTGTGAGAGTGAGAGTGAGAGTAAGAGCAAGGGTGAGGGTGAGTCGGGGTGAGAGAGAGGGTGAGAGAGAGGGTGAGAGAGAGGGTGAGACTGAGAGTGAGACTGAGAGTGAGAGTGAGCGTGAGCATGAGAGTGAGAGTGAGAGTGAGAGTGAGCGTGAGCGTCAGTGTGAGAGTGAGAGTGAGAGTGAGAGTGAGAGAGAGGGTGAGAGAGAGGGTGAGAGAGAGGGTGAGAGAGAGGGTGAGAGAGAGGGTGGGAGAGAGGGTGAGAGAGAGGGTGAGAGAGAGGGGGAGAGAGAGGGGGAGAGTCAGCGTGAGCATGAGTGTGAGTGTGAGAGTGAGCGTGAGCGTGAGCATGAGTGTGAGCATGAGCCTGAGCGTGAGCGTGAGTGTGAGCGTGAGCATGAGAGTGAGCGTGAATATGAGCGTGTGCATGAGCGTGAGGCTGAGGCTGAGGCTGAGAGTGAGGTTGAAGGTGATGGTGAGGGTAATGGTGAGCGTGAGAGTGACAGTGAGAGTGAGACTGAGAGAGAGGGTGAGCTGAGCATGAGCGTGTGAGCGAGTGTGAGCGTCAGTGTGAGAGTGAGAGTGAGAGCAAGGGTGAGAGTGAGAGTCAGGGTGACAGAGACGGTGAGAAGCGAGGGTGAGTGAGAGAGTGAGACTGAGAGTGAGAGTGAGCGTGAGCGTGAGCATGAGAGTGAGAGTGAGAGTGAGAGTGAGCGTGAGCGTCAGTGTGAGAGTGAGAGTGAGAGTGAGAGTGAGGGTGAGGGTGAGGGTGAGAGTCAGGGTGAGAGAGAGGGTGAGAAGAGAGGGTGAGCAAAGGGTGTAGTGAGGGGGAGCATGAGGGTGAGAGTGAGAGTGAGGGTGAGAGTGAGAGTGAGATTAAGAGCGAGGGTGAGAGCAAGGCTGAGAGCGAGGGTGAGAGCAAGGGTGAGGGTGAGAGTGAGAGCGAAATCTGAGAGATGGTGAGAGATTGTGAGGGTGAGGGTGAGAGTGAGGGTGAGTGTGTGGGTGAGGACGAGGATGAGACTGAGGGTGAGAGTGAGGCTGAGTGATGGTGACAGTGAGGCTGAGAGAGGGAGAGAAGGAGGGTGAGTTTTAGGGTGAGATTGACAGTGAGAGTGAGAGTGAGGGTGAGGGTGAGGTTGAGGGTGAGGGTGAGGGTGAGAATGAGGCTAAGTTTGAGAGTGAGGGAGAGGGTGAGGGTAGGGAAAATGAGAGTGAGAGTGAGAGTGAGAGTGAGAGTGAGGGCGAGGGCGAGGGCGAGGGTGAGTTTGAGGCTGAGGGAGAGGATGAGGGTGAGGGTACTGGTGAGGGTGAGAGTGAGATTGTGGTTGAGGGTGAGGGTCAGGATGAGAGTGAGAGTGATAGCGAGGGTGAGAGCGAAGGTGAGGGCAAGGGTGAGAGCGAGGGTGAGAGTAATTGAGGGAGCGAGTGTGAGAGCGAGGGTGAGAGCGAGAGTGAGAGCGAGAGCGAGAGTGAGACTGAGGGCAAGGGTGAGAGCGAGGGTGAGAGTGAGGGTGAGGGTGAGGGTGAGAGTCAGGGTGAGAGAGAGCGTGAGAGAGAGGGTGAGAGAGAGGGTGAGAGAGAGGGTGAGAGTGAGCGAGAGCGTGAGTGTGAGCGTGAGAGTGAGAGTGAGCATGAGAGTGAGCATGAGCATAAGCGTGAGCATGAGCGTGAGCGTGAGCGTGAGCATGAGAGTGAGCGTGAGCGTGAGCGTGAGCATGAGTGTGAGTGTGAGCATGAGAGTGAGCGTGAGTATGAGCGTGAGCATGAGTGTGAGCATGAGCGTGCGGCTGAGAGTGAGGTTGAGGGTAATGTTGAGGGTGAGAGTGGGAGTGAGATTGAGGGTGAGGGTGGGAGTGAGAGATGGGTGAGAGTGAGAGCGAGGTTGAGAGCGAGGGTGAGAGCGAGGGTGAGAGCAAGGGTGAGAGCGAGGGTGAGAGCGAGGGTGAGAGCCAGGGTGAGGGTGAGAGTGAGTGTGAGAGTGAGGGTGAGGGTGAAATGTGAGAGATTGTGAGAGATTGTGAGGGTGAGATTGAGAGTGAGAGTGAGAGTCAGAGTGAGGGTGAGGTTGAGGGCGAGGATGAGAGTGAGGGTGAGAATAAGGCTGAGTGAGTGTCAGAGTGAGGCTGAGAGAGGGAGAGAAGGAGGGTGAGATATAGGGTGAGATTGACAGTGAGAGTAAGAGTGAGTTTGAGAGTAAGAGTGAGGGTGAGGGTGAGAGTGAGCATGAGGGTGAGGGTGTGGTTGAGGGTGAGGGTGAGAATGAGGGTGAGAGTGAGAGTGAGAGTGATGGCAAGGGCGAGGGTGAGGGTGAGGCTGAGGGAGAGGTTGAGGGTGAGGGTAATGGTGAGTGTGAGAGTGAGATTGTGGGTGAGAGTCAGGATGAGATTCAGGTTGAGACAGAGGGTGAGACAAAGGATGAGACAGAGGGTGAGACAGAGGGTGAGAGTGAGGTTGAGAGTGAGGGTGAGCATGAGGGTGTAGTGAGGGTGAGCGTCAGGGTGAGAGTGAGAGTGAGGGTGAGGGTGAGGGTGAGGGTGAGGGTGAGGGTGAGGGTGAGGGTGAGAGTGATAGCGAGGGAGAGAGCGAGAGTGAGAGCGAATGTGAGGGCAAGGGTGAGAGCAAGGGTGAGACCAAGTGTGAGAGCGAGGGTGAGAGCGAGGATGAGTGTGAGGGTGAGGGCATGGGCGAGGGTGAGGGCGAGAGCAAGAGCGAGAGCGAGAGCGAGAGCGAGAGCGAGAGTGAGAGTGAGAGTGAGTGTGAGAGTGAGAGTGAGTGAGAGAGAGGGTGAGAGAGAGGGTGAGAGAGAGGGTGAGAGAGAGGGGGAGAGTGAGCGTGAGCGTGAGAGTGAGCATGAGCGTGAGCATGAGTGTGAGCATGAGCGTGAGCGTGAGTGTGAGCGTGAGAGTGAGCATGAGAGTGAGTATGAGCCTGAGCGTGAGTGTGAGTGTGAGCGTGAGCATGAGAGTGAGCGTGAGTATGAGCGTGTGCATGAGCGTGAGGCTGAGGCTGAGGCTGAGAGTGAGGTTGAGGGTGAGCGTAATGGTGAGGGTGAGAGTGAGAGTGAGGGTGAGAGTGAGAGTGAGCATGAGCATGAGCATGAGCATGAGCGTGAGAGTTAGAGTGAGAGTGAGAGTGAGGGCGAGGGTGAGAGTGAGAGTCAGGGTGAGGGAGAGGGTGAGAAGAGAGGGTGAGAGTGAGACTGAGAGTGAGAGTGAGAGTGACCGTGAGCGTGAGAGTGAGAGTGACCATGAGCATCAGTGTGAGAGTGAGAGTGAGAGTGAGAGTGAGAGTGAGGGCGAGGGTGAGGGTGAGAGTCAGGGTGAGAGTGAGGGTGAGAAGAGAGGGTGAGAGTGAGAGTGAGTGTGAGGGTGAGTGTGAGAGTGAGAGTGAGAGAGTGAGGGGGAGGGGAGGGGTTGGGTGAGGGTCAGGGTGAGAGGGAGGGTGAGAGGGAGGGTGAGAGAGAGGGTGAGAGAGAGGGTGAGAGAGAGGGTGAGAGAGAGGGTGAGAGAGAGGGTGAGAGTGAGCGTGAGCATGAGTGTGAGCTTGAGAGTGAGCGTGAGAGTGAGCATGAGCATAAGCGTGAGCATGAGCGTGAGTGTGAGCGTGAGTGTGACAGTGAGAGTGAGCATGAGAGTGAGCGTGAGTATGAGCGTGAGGCTGAGGCTGAGGCTGAGAGTGAGGTTGACAGTGAGGGTGAGGGTAATGGTGAGGGGGAGAGTGAGAGTGAGGGTGAGAGTGAGAGTGAGCATCAGCGTGAGCATGAGCGTGAGCGTGAGAGTGAGAGTGACCATGAGCATCAGTGTGAGAGTGAGAGTGAGAGTGAGAGTGAGAGTGAGGGCGAGGGTGAGGGTGAGAGTCAGGGTGAGAGTGAGGGTGAGAAGAGAGGGTGAGAGTGAGAGTGAGTGTGAGGGTGAGTGTGAGAGTGAGAGTGAGAGAGTGAGGGGGAGGGGAGGGGTTGGGTGAGGGTCAGGGTGAGAGGGAGGGTGAGAGGGAGGGTGAGAGAGTGGGTGAGAGAGAGGGTGAGAGAGAGGGTGAGAGAGAGGGTGAGAGAGAGGGTGAGAGTGAGCGTGAGCATGAGTGTGAGCTTGAGAGTGAGCGTGAGAGTGAGCATGAGCATAAGCGTGAGCATGAGCGTGAGTGTGAGCGTGAGTGTGACAGTGAGAGTGAGCATGAGAGTGAGCGTGAGTATGAGCGTGAGGCTGAGGCTGAGGCTGAGAGTGAGGTTGACAGTGAGGGTGAGGGTAATGGTGAGGGGGAGAGTGAGAGTGAGGGTGAGAGTGAGAGTGAGCATCAGCGTGAGCATGAGCGTGAGCGTGAGAGTGAGCGTGAGCATCAGCGTGAGAGTGACAGTGAGAGTGAGAGTGAGTGCGAGGGTGAGAGTGAGAGTCAGGGTGAGAGAGAGGCTGAGAAGAGAGGGTGAGAGTGAGAAAGAGAGTGAGCGTGAGAGTGAGAGTGAGCGTGAGCGTCAGTGTGAGAGTGAGAGTGAGAGAGAGGGCGAGAGTGAGGGTGAGAGTCAGGGTGAGAGAGAGGGTGAGAAGAGAGGGTGAGAGTGAGAGTGAGTGTGAGGGTGAGGGTTAGAGTGAGAGTGAGAGTGAGAGTGAGAGTGAGTGTGAGAGAGTGAGGGGGACGGGGAGGTGAGGGTGAGGGTGAGAGTCAGGGTGAGAGTCAGGGTGAGAGAGAGGGTGAGAGAGAGGGTAAGAGTGAGAGTGAGCATCAGCGTGAGCATGAGAATAAGAGTGAGAGTGAGAGTGAATGTGAGTGTGAGAGTGAGAGTGAGAGCAAGGCTGAGAGCGAGGCTGAGAGCGAGGGTGATAGCGAGGTTGAGGATGAGGATGAAGATGAGAGCGAGGGTGAGAGCAAGGGTGAGAGGGAGGGTGAGACTGTGGGTGAGAGCAAGGGTGAGAGGGAGGGTGAGAGGGAAGGTGAGAGGGAAGGTGAGAGGGAAGGTGAGAGTGAGGGTGAGAGCGAGGTGGAGAGTGAGGGTGAAAGCGAGGGTGAGAGTGAGGGTGAGAGTGAGAGCGAAATGTGAGAGCTTGTGAGAGATTGAGAGGGTGAGGGTGAGGGTAAGGGTGAGGGTGAGAGTGAAAGCGAGGGTGGGGTTGAGGGTGAGAGTGAGGGTGAGCGTGAGCATGAGAGTCAGAATGAGGGTGAGGCTGAAGGTGAGGTTGAGGGTGAGGGTAATGGTGAGGGTGAGAGTGAGGGTGAGCGTGAGATTATGGGTGAGAGTCAGGATGAGATTCAGGGTGAGACAGAGGGTGAGCATGAGGGTGAGACAGAGGGTGAGCATGAGGGTGAGCATGAGGGTGAGCATGAGGGTGTAGTGAGGGTGAGCGTGAGGGTGAGAGTGAGAGTGAGAGTGACAGTGTGGGTGAGGGTGAGAGTGAGAGTGAGAGTGAGAGTGAGAGCGAAGGTGAGAGCGAGAGTGAGAGCGAGGGTGAGAGCGAGAGCGAGAGTGAGAGTGAGAGTGAGGGTGAGAGCGAGGGTGAGAGCGAGGGTGAGAGCGAGGGTGAGAGCGAGGGTGAGAGCGAGGGTGAGAGCGAGGGTGAGAGCGAGGGTGAGAGCGAGGGTGAGAGCGAGGGTGAGAGCGAGGGTGAGAGCAAGGGTGAGAGCAAGGGTGAGAGCGAGGGTGAGAGCGCCGTTGAGAGTGAAGGTGAGGGCAAGGGTGAGAGCGAGGGTGAGAGTGAGCGTGAGAGCAAGGGTGTGGGTGAGAGTAAGGGTGAGAGTGAGAGTGAGGGTGAGGGTGAGGGTGACGGTGAGAATGAGTGTGAGAGAGAAATGTGCGAGATTGTGAGAGATTGTGAGATTGAGAGTGAGAGTGAGAGTGAGAGTGAGGGTGAGGGTGAGAGCGAGGGTGAGAGTGAGGGTGAGAGTGAGAGTGAGAGAGAGTGAGGGTGAAGGTGAGGGGGAGGATGAGAGTGAGGGTGAGAGTGAGGCTGAGTGAGGGTGATAGTGAAAGTGAGAGAGAAAAGTGAGAGGGAGAGAAGGAGTGTGAGATTTAGGGTGAGATTGTCAGTGAGAGTAAGAGTGAGAATCAGGGTGAGAGTGAGGGTGAGGGTGAGGGTGAGGGTGAGAGTGAGGGTGAGGGTGAGAGTGAGGTTGAAGGTGTGGGTGAGGATGAGAGTGAGATTGAGGGTGAGGGTGAGGGTGAGGTTGAGGGTGAGGGTGAAAGTGAGGGTGAGAGTGAGGGTGAGAGTGAGGGTGAGAGTGAGGGTGAGAGTGAGGCTGAGAGAGGGAGCGAAGGAGGGTGAGTTTTAGGGTGAGATTGACAGTGATAGTAAGAGTGAGAGTGTGGGTGAGGGTGAGGGGGAGAGTGAGAGTGAGAGTGAGGGTGAGGGTGAGGGTGAGAATGAGGCTAAGTTTGAGAGTGAAGTTGA
The DNA here is from genome assembly GCA_026770705.1 of Isurus oxyrinchus. Classification (NCBI taxonomy): domain Eukaryota; kingdom Metazoa; phylum Chordata; class Chondrichthyes; order Lamniformes; family Lamnidae; genus Isurus; species Isurus oxyrinchus. The sequence continues at coordinate 288,837 of JANJGN010000668.1, forward strand.
GGGTGAGGGTAGGGAGAATGAGAGTGAGAGTGAGGGTGAGGGTAAGGGAGAGGGTGAGGGTGAGGGTGAGAGTGAATGTGAGGGTGAGAGTGAAAGTGAGAGTGATATTGAGAGTGTAGGTTACAATGAGAGTGAGGGTGAGAGAGAGTGAGAGTGAGTGTGAGAGTGAGAGTGAGTGAGAGTGAGAGGGTGCGGGTGAGAGTGAGGGTGGGAGTCAGGGTGAGAGAAAGGGTGAGAGAGAGTGAGAGAGAGGGTGAGAGTGAGGGTGAGAATGAGCGTGAGTGTCAGAGTGAGGGTGAGGCTAAAGGTGAGGTTGAGGGTGAGGGTAATGGTGAGGGTGAGAGTGAGGGTGAGAGTGAGATTGTGATTGAGAGTCAGGATGAGATTTAGGGTGAGACAGAGCGTGAGACAGAGATTGAGAGTGAGGGTGAGCATGAGGGTGAGAGTGAAAGTGAGAGTGAGGGTGAGAATGAGAGTGAGAGTGAGAGCGAGAGCGAGAGTGAGAGCGAGGGTGAGACAAGGGTGAGAGCAAGGGAGAGAGCGAGGGTGAGAGTGAGGGTGAGTGCGAGGGTGAGAGCAAGGTTGAGATCGAGGGTGAGAGCGCCATTGAGAGCGAAGGTGAGGGCAAGAGTGAGAGCGAGGGTGAGAGCAAGGGTGAGAGCAAGGGTGAGAGCAAGGGTGAGGGTGAGAGTAAGGGTGAGAGTGAGAGTGAGGGTGAGGGTGCGGGTGAGAGTAAGAGTGAGAGCGAAATGTGAGAGATTGTGAGAGATTGTGAGAGTGAGAGTGAGAGTAAGAGTGAGAGTGAGAGTGAGAGAGAGTGAGGGTGAGGGTGAGGGTGAGGGTGAGGGGGAGGATGAGAGTCAGGGTGAGAGTGAAGCTGAGTGAGGGTGAGAGTGAGAGTGAGAGTGAAAAGTGAGAGGGAGAGAAGGAGTGTGAGATTTAGGATGAGATTGACAGTGAGAGTAAGAGTGAGAGTGAGGGTGAGAGTGAGAATGAGGGTGAGGGTGAGGGTGAGAGTGACGGTGAGAGTGAGAGTGAGGGTGTGGGTGAGGATGAGAGTGAGATTGAGGGTGAGGGTGAGGGTGAGGGTGAAAGTGAGGGTGAGAGTGAGGGTGAGAGTGAGGGTGAGAGTGAGGGTGAAAGTAAGGATCGGGGTGAGGGTGAGAGTTAGAGTGAGAGTTAGGGTGAGAGTTAGGGTGAGGGTGAGGGTGAGAGTGAGAGTGAAGGTGAGGGTGAGGGAGACAGTGAGAGTGAGAGTGAGAGAGAGGGTGAGAGAGAGGGTGAGAGAGAGAGTGAGAGAGAGGGTGAGAGAGAGGGGGAGAGTCAGCGTGAGCATGAGTGTGAGTGTGAGAGTGAGCGTGAGCGTGAGCATGAGTGTGAGCATGAGCCTGAGCGTGAGCGTGAGTGTGAGCGTGAGCATGAGAGTGAGCGTAAGTATGAGCATGTGCATGAGCGTGAGGCTGAGGCTGAGGCTGAGAGTGAGGTTGAAGGTGAGGGTGAGGGTAATGGTGAGGGTGAGAGTGAGAGTGAGAGTGAGACTGAGAGAGAGGGTGAGCTGAGCGTGAGCGTGTGAGTGAGTGTGAGCGTCAGTGTGAGAGTGAGAGTAAGAGCAAGGGTGAGAGTGAGAGTCAGGGTGAGAGAGAGGGTGAGCTGAGCGTGAGCGTGTGAGTGAGTGTGAGCGTCAGTGTGAGAGTGAGAGTGAGAGTGAGAGCAAGGGTGAGAGTGAGAGTCAGGGTGAGAGAGAGGGTGAGCTGAGCGTGAGCGTGTGAGTGAGTGTGAGCGTCAGTGTGAGAGTGAGAGTGAGAGTAAGAGCAAGGGTGAGAGTGAGAGTCAGGGTGAGAGAGAGGGTGAGAAGCGAGGGTGAGAGTGAGAGTGAGACTGAGAGTGAGAGTGAGCGTGAGCGTGAGCATGAGAGTGAGAGTGAGTGAGAGTGAGCGTGAGCGTCAGTGTGAGAGTGAGAGTGAGACTGAGAGTGAGAGAGAGGGTGAGCTGAGCGTGAGCGTGTGAGTGAGAGTGAGCGTCAGTGTGAGAGTGAGAGTGAGAGTAAGAGCAAGGGTGAGGGTGAGTCGGGGTGAGAGAGAGGGTGAGAAGCGAGGGTGAGAGAGAGGGTGAGAGAGAGGGTGAGAGAGAGGGTGAGAGAGAGGGTGAGACTGAGAGTGAGACTGAGAGTGAGAGTGAGCGTGAGCATGAGAGTGAGAGTGAGAGTGAGAGTGAGCGTGAGCGTCAGTGTGAGAGTGAGAGTGAGAGTGAGAGTGAGAGAGAGGGTGAGAGAGAGGGTGAGAGAGAGGGTGAGAGAGAGGGTGGGAGAGAGGGTGAGAGAGAGGGTGAGAGAGAGGGGGAGAGAGAGGGGGAGAGTCAGCGTGAGAATGAGTGTGCGTGTGAGAGTGAGCGTGAGCGTGAGCATGAGTGTGAGCATGAGCCTGAGCGTGAGCGTGAGTGTGAGCGTGAGCATGAGAGTGAGCGTGAATATGAGCGTGTGCATGAGCGTGAGGCTGAGGCTGAGGCTGAGAGTGAGGTTGAAGGTGATGGTGAGGGTAATGGTGAGCGTGAGAGTGACAGTGAGAGTGAGACTGAGAGAGAGGGTGAGCTGAGCATGAGCGTGTGAGCGAGTGTGAGCGTCAGTGTGAGAGTGAGAGTGAGAGCAAGGGTGAGAGTGAGAGTCAGGGTGACAGAGACGGTGAGAAGCGAGGGTGAGTGAGAGAGTGAGACTGAGAGTGAGAGTGAGCGTGAGCGTGAGCATGAGAGTGAGAGTGAGAGTGAGAGTGAGCGTGAGCGTCAGTGTGAGAGTGAGAGTGAGAGTGAGAGTGAGAGTGAGAGTGAGGGTGAGGGTGAGGGTGAGAGTCAGGGTGAGAGAGAGGGTGAGAAGAGAGGGTGAGCAAAGGGTGTAGTGAGGGGGAGCATGAGGGTGAGAGTGAGAGTGAGGGTGAGAGTGAGAGTGAGATTAAGAGCGAGGGTGAGAGCAAGGCTGAGAGCGAGGGTGAGAGCAAGGGTGAGGGTGAGAGTGAGAGCGAAATCTGAGAGATGGTGAGAGATTGTGAGGGTGAGGGTGAGAGTGAGGGTGAGTGTGTGGGTGAGGACGAGGATGAGACTGAGGGTGAGAGTGAGGCTGAGTGATGGTGACAGTGAGGCTGAGAGAGGGAGAGAAGGAGGGTGAGTTTTAGGGTGAGATTGACAGTGAGAGTGAGAGTGAGGGTGAGGGTGAGGTTGAGGGTGAGGGTGAGGGTGAGAATGAGGCTAAGTTTGAGAGTGAGGGAGAGGGTGAGGGTAGGGAAAATGAGAGTGAGAGTGAGAGTGAGAGTGAGAGTGAGGGCGAGGGCGAGGGCGAGGGTGAGTTTGAGGCTGAGGGAGAGGATGAGGGTGAGGGTAATGGTGAGGGTGAGAGTGAGATTGTGGTTGAGGGTGAGGGTCAGGATGAGAGTGAGAGTGATAGCGAGGGTGAGAGCGAAGGTGAGGGCAAGGGTGAGAGCGAGGGTGAGAGTAATTGAGGGAGCGAGTGTGAGAGCGAGGGTGAGAGCGAGAGTGAGAGCGAGAGCGAGAGTGAGACTGAGGGCAAGGGTGAGAGCGAGGGTGAGAGTGAGGGTGAGGGTGAGGGTGAGAGTCAGGGTGAGAGAGAGCGTGAGAGAGAGGGTGAGAGAGAGGGTGAGAGAGAGGGTGAGAGTGAGCGAGAGCGTGAGTGTGAGCGTGAGAGTGAGAGTGAGCATGAGAGTGAGCATGAGCATAAGCGTGAGCATGAGCGTGAGCGTGAGCGTGAGCATGAGAGTGAGCGTGAGCGTGAGCGTGAGCATGAGTGTGAGTGTGAGCATGAGAGTGAGCGTGAGTATGAGCGTGAGCATGAGTGTGAGCATGAGCGTGCGGCTGAGAGTGAGGTTGAGGGTAATGTTGAGGGTGAGAGTGGGAGTGAGATTGAGGGTGAGGGTGGGAGTGAGAGATGGGTGAGAGTGAGAGCGAGGTTGAGAGCGAGGGTGAGAGCGAGGGTGAGAGCAAGGGTGAGAGCGAGGGTGAGAGCGAGGGTGAGAGCCAGGGTGAGGGTGAGAGTGAGTGTGAGAGTGAGGGTGAGGGTGAAATGTGAGAGATTGTGAGAGATTGTGAGGGTGAGATTGAGAGTGAGAGTGAGAGTCAGAGTGAGGGTGAGGTTGAGGGCGAGGATGAGAGTGAGGGTGAGAATAAGGCTGAGTGAGTGTCAGAGTGAGGCTGAGAGAGGGAGAGAAGGAGGGTGAGATATAGGGTGAGATTGACAGTGAGAGTAAGAGTGAGTTTGAGAGTAAGAGTGAGGGTGAGGGTGAGAGTGAGCATGAGGGTGAGGGTGTGGTTGAGGGTGAGGGTGAGAATGAGGGTGAGAGTGAGAGTGAGAGTGATGGCAAGGGCGAGGGTGAGGGTGAGGCTGAGGGAGAGGTTGAGGGTGAGGGTAATGGTGAGTGTGAGAGTGAGATTGTGGGTGAGAGTCAGGATGAGATTCAGGTTGAGACAGAGGATGAGACAGAGGGTGAGACAGAGGGTGAGAGTGAGGTTGAGAGTGAGGGTGAGCATGAGGGTGTAGTGAGGGTGAGCGTCAGGGTGAGAGTGAGAGTGAGGGTGAGGGTGAGGGTGAGGGTGAGGGTGAGGGTGAGGGTGAGAGTGATAGCGAGGGAGAGAGCGAGAGTGAGAGCGAATGTGAGGGCAAGGGTGAGAGCAAGGGTGAGACCAAGTGTGAGAGCGAGGGTGAGAGCGAGGATGAGTGTGAGGGTGAGGGCATGGGCGAGGGTGAGGGCGAGAGCAAGAGCGAGAGCGAGAGCGAGAGCGAGAGCGAGAGCGAGAGTGAGAGTGAGAGTGAGTGTGAGAGTGAGAGTGAGTGAGAGAGAGGGTGAGAGAGAGGGTGAGAGAGAGGGTGAGAGAGAGGGGGAGAGTGAGCGTGAGCGTGAGAGTGAGCATGAGCGTGAGCATGAGTGTGAGCATGAGCGTGAGCGTGAGCGTGAGTGTGAGCGTGAGAGTGAGCATGAGAGTGAGTATGAGCCTGAGCGTGAGTGTGAGTGTGAGCGTGAGCATGAGAGTGAGCGTGAGTATGAGCGTGTGCATGAGCGTGAGGCTGAGGCTGAGGCTGAGAGTGAGGTTGAGGGTGAGCGTAATGGTGAGGGTGAGAGTGAGAGTGAGGGTGAGAGTGAGAGTGAGCATGAGCGTGAGCATGAGCATGAGCGTGAGAGTGAGAGTGAGAGTGAGAGTGAGGGCGAGGGTGAGAGTGAGAGTCAGGGTGAGGGAGAGGGTGAGAAGAGAGGGTGAGAGTGAGACTGAGAGTGAGAGTGAGAGTGACCGTGAGCGTGAGAGTGAGAGTGACCATGAGCATCAGTGTGAGAGTGAGAGTGAGAGTGAGAGTGAGAGTGAGGGCGAGGGTGAGGGTGAGAGTCAGGGTGAGAGTGAGGGTGAGAAGAGAGGGTGAGAGTGAGAGTGAGTGTGAGGGTGAGTGTGAGAGTGAGAGTGAGAGAGTGAGGGGGAGGGGAGGGGTTGGGTGAGGGTCAGGGTGAGAGGGAGGGTGAGAGGGAGGGTGAGAGAGTGGGTGAGAGAGAGGGTGAGAGAGAGGGTGAGAGAGAGGGTGAGAGAGAGGGTGAGAGTGAGCGTGAGCATGAGTGTGAGCTTGAGAGTGAGCGTGAGAGTGAGCATGAGCATAAGCGTGAGCATGAGCGTGAGTGTGAGCGTGAGTGTGACAGTGAGAGTGAGCATGAGAGTGAGCGTGAGTATGAGCGTGAGGCTGAGGCTGAGGCTGAGAGTGAGGTTGACAGTGAGGGTGAGGGTAATGGTGAGGGGGAGAGTGAGAGTGAGGGTGAGAGTGAGAGTGAGCATCAGCGTGAGCATGAGCGTGAGCGTGAGAGTGAGCGTGAGCATCAGCGTGAGAGTGACAGTGAGAGTGAGAGTGAGTGCGAGGGTGAGAGTGAGAGTCAGGGTGAGAGAGAGGCTGAGAAGAGAGGGTGAGAGTGAGAAAGAGAGTGAGCGTGAGAGTGAGAGTGAGCGTGAGCGTCAGTGTGAGAGTGAGAGTGAGAGAGAGGGCGAGAGTGAGGGTGAGAGTCAGGGTGAGAGAGAGGGTGAGAAGAGAGGGTGAGAGTGAGAGTGAGTGTGAGGGTGAGGGTTAGAGTGAGAGTGAGAGTGAGAGTGAGAGTGAGTGTGAGAGAGTGAGGGGGACGGGGAGGTGAGGGTGAGGGTGAGAGTCAGGGTGAGAGTCAGGGTGAGAGAGAGGGTGAGAGAGAGGGTAAGAGTGAGAGTGAGCATCAGCGTGAGCATGAGAATAAGAGTGAGAGTGAGAGTGAATGTGAGTGTGAGAGTGAGAGTGAGAGCAAGGCTGAGAGCGAGGCTGAGAGCGAGGGTGATAGCGAGGTTGAGGATGAGGATGAAGATGAGAGCGAGGGTGAGAGCAAGGGTGAGAGGGAGGGTGAGACTGTGGGTGAGAGCAAGGGTGAGAGGGAGGGTGAGAGGGAAGGTGAGAGGGAAGGTGAGAGGGAAGGTGAGAGTGAGGGTGAGAGCGAGGTGGAGAGTGAGGGTGAAAGCGAGGGTGAGAGTGAGGGTGAGAGTGAGAGCGAAATGTGAGAGCTTGTGAGAGATTGAGAGGGTGAGGGTGAGGGTAAGGGTGAGGGTGAGAGTGAAAGCGAGGGTGGGGTTGAGGGTGAGAGTGAGGGTGAGCGTGAGCATGAGAGTCAGAATGAGGGTGAGGCTGAAGGTGAGGTTGAGGGTGAGGGTAATGGTGAGGGTGAGAGTGAGGGTGAGCGTGAGATTATGGGTGAGAGTCAGGATGAGATTCAGGGTGAGACAGAGGGTGAGCATGAGGGTGAGACAGAGGGTGAGCATGAGGGTGAGCATGAGGGTGAGCATGAGGGTGTAGTGAGGGTGAGCGTGAGGGTGAGAGTGAGAGTGAGAGTGACAGTGTGGGTGAGGGTGAGAGTGAGAGTGAGAGTGAGAGTGAGAGTGAGAGCGAAGGTGAGAGCGAGAGTGAGAGCGAGGGTGAGAGCGAGAGCGAGAGTGAGAGTGAGAGTGAGGGTGAGAGCGAGGGTGAGAGCGAGGGTGAGAGCGAGGGTGAGAGCGAGGGTGAGAGCGAGGGTGAGAGCGAGGGTGAGAGCGAGGGTGAGAGCGAGGGTGAGAGCGAGGGTGAGAGCGAGGGTGAGAGCAAGGGTGAGAGCAAGGGTGAGAGCAAGGGTGAGAGCGAGGGTGAGAGCGCCGTTGAGAGTGAAGGTGAGGGCAAGGGTGAGAGCGAGGGTGAGAGTGAGCGTGAGAGCAAGGGTGTGGGTGAGAGTAAGGGTGAGAGTGAGAGTGAGGGTGAGGGTGAGGGTGACGGTGAGAATGAGTGTGAGAGAGAAATGTGCGAGATTGTGAGAGATTGTGAGATTGAGAGTGAGAGTGAGAGTGAGAGTGAGGGTGAGGGTGAGAGCGAGGGTGAGAGTGAGGGTGAGAGTGAGAGTGAGAGAGAGTGAGGGTGAAGGTGAGGGGGAGGATGAGAGTGAGGGTGAGAGTGAGGCTGAGTGAGGGTGATAGTGAAAGTGAGAGAGAAAAGTGAGAGGGAGAGAAGGAGTGTGAGATTTAGGGTGAGATTGTCAGTGAGAGTAAGAGTGAGAATCAGGGTGAGAGTGAGGGTGAGGGTGAGGGTGAGAGTGAGGGTGAGGGTGAGAGTGAGGTTGAAGGTGTGGGTGAGGATGAGAGTGAGATTGAGGGTGAGGGTGAGGGTGAGGTTGAGGGTGAGGGTGAAAGTGAGGGTGAGAGTGAGGGTGAGAGTGAGGGTGAGAGTGAGGGTGAGAGTGAGGCTGAGAGAGGGAGCGAAGGAGGGTGAGTTTTAGGGTGAGATTGACAGTGATAGTAAGAGTGAGAGTGTGGGTGAGGGTGAGGGGGAGAGTGAGAGTGAGAGTGAGGGTGAGGGTGAGGGTGAGAATGAGGCTAAGTTTGAGAGTGAAGTTGAGGGTGAGGGTAGGGAGAATGAGAGTGAGAGTGAGGGTGAGGGTAAGGGAGAGGGTGAGGGTGAGGGTGAGAGTGAATGTGAGGGTGAGAGTGAAAGTGAGAGTGATATTGAGAGTGTAGGTTACAATGAGAGTGAGGGTGAGAGAGAGTGAGAGTGAGAGTGAGTGTGAGAGTGAGAGTGAGTGAGAGTGAGAGGGTGCGGGTGAGAGTGAGGGTGGGAGTCAGGGTGAGAGAAAGGGTGAGAGAGAGTGAGAGAGAGGGTGAGAGTGAGGGTGAGAATGAGCGTGAGTGTCAGAGTGAGGGTGAGGCTAAAGGTGAGGTTGAGGGTGAGGGTAATGGTGAGGGTGAGAGTGAGGGTGAGAGTGAGATTGTGATTGAGAGTCAGGATGAGATTTAGGGTGAGACAGAGCGTGAGACAGAGATTGAGAGTGAGGGTGAGCATGAGGGTGAGAGTGAAAGTGAGAGTGAGGGTGAGAATGAGAGTGAGAGTGAGAGCGAGAGCGAGAGTGAGAGCGAGGGTGAGACAAGGGTGAGAGCAAGGGAGAGAGCGAGGGTGAGAGTGAGGGTGAGTGCGAGGGTGAGAGCAAGGTTGAGATCGAGGGTGAGAGCGCCATTGAGAGCGAAGGTGAGGGCAAGAGTGAGAGCGAGGGTGAGAGCAAGGGTGAGAGCAAGGGTGAGAGCAAGGGTGAGGGTGAGAGTAAGGGTGAGAGTGAGAGTGAGGGTGAGGGTGCGGGTGAGAGTAAGAGTGAGAGCGAAATGTGAGAGATTGTGAGAGATTGTGAGAGTGAGAGTGAGAGTAAGAGTGAGAGTGAGAGTGAGAGAGAGTGAGGGTGAGGGTGAGGGTGAGGGTGAGGGGGAGGATGAGAGTCAGGGTGAGAGTGAAGCTGAGTGAGGGTGAGAGTGAGAGTGAGAGTGAAAAGTGAGAGGGAGAGAAGGAGTGTGAGATTTAGGATGAGATTGACAGTGAGAGTAAGAGTGAGAGTGAGGGTGAGAGTGAGAATGAGGGTGAGGGTGAGGGTGAGAGTGACGGTGAGAGTGAGAGTGAGGGTGTGGGTGAGGATGAGAGTGAGATTGAGGGTGAGGGTGAGGGTGAGGGTGAAAGTGAGGGTGAGAGTGAGGGTGAGAGTGAGGGTGAGAGTGAGGGTGAAAGTAAGGATCGGGGTGAGGGTGAGAGTTAGAGTGAGAGTTAGGGTGAGAGTTAGGGTGAGGGTGAGGGTGAGAGTGAGAGTGAAGGTGAGGGTGAGGGAGACAGTGAGAGTGAGAGTGAGAGAGAGAGGGTGAGAGAGAGGGTGAGAGAGAGAGTGAGAGAGAGGGTGAGAGAGAGGGGGAGAGTCAGCGTGAGCATGAGTGTGAGTGTGAGAGTGAGCGTGAGCGTGAGCATGAGTGTGAGCATGAGCCTGAGCGTGAGCGTGAGTGTGAGCGTGAGCATGAGAGTGAGCGTAAGTATGAGCATGTGCATGAGCGTGAGGCTGAGGCTGAGGCTGAGAGTGAGGTTGAAGGTGAGGGTGAGGGTAATGGTGAGGGTGAGAGTGAGAGTGAGAGTGAGACTGAGAGAGAGGGTGAGCTGAGCGTGAGCGTGTGAGTGAGTGTGAGCGTCAGTGTGAGAGTGAGAGTAAGAGCAAGGGTGAGAGTGAGAGTCAGGGTGAGAGAGAGGGTGAGCTGAGCGTGAGCGTGTGAGTGAGTGTGAGCGTCAGTGTGAGAGTGAGAGTGAGAGTGAGAGCAAGGGTGAGAGTGAGAGTCAGGGTGAGAGAGAGGGTGAGCTGAGCGTGAGCGTGTGAGTGAGTGTGAGCGTCAGTGTGAGAGTGAGAGTGAGAGTAAGAGCAAGGGTGAGAGTGAGAGTCAGGGTGAGAGAGAGGGTGAGAAGCGAGGGTGAGAGTGAGAGTGAGACTGAGAGTGAGAGTGAGCGTGAGCGTGAGCATGAGAGTGAGAGTGAGTGAGAGTGAGCGTGAGCGTCAGTGTGAGAGTGAGAGTGAGACTGAGAGTGAGAGAGAGGGTGAGCTGAGCGTGAGCGTGTGAGTGAGAGTGAGCGTCAGTGTGAGAGTGAGAGTGAGAGTAAGAGCAAGGGTGAGGGTGAGTCGGGGTGAGAGAGAGGGTGAGAAGCGAGGGTGAGAGAGAGGGTGAGAGAGAGGGTGAGAGAGAGGGTGAGAGGAGAGGGTGAGACTGAGAGTGAGACTGAGAGTGAGAGTGAGCGTGAGCATGAGAGTGAGAGTGAGAGTGAGAGTGAGCGTGAGCGTCAGTGTGAGAGTGAGAGTGAGAGTGAGAGTGAGAGAGAGGGTGAGAGAGAGGGTGAGAGAGAGGGTGAGAGAGAGGGTGGGAGAGAGGGTGAGAGAGAGGGTGAGAGAGAGGGGGAGAGAGAGGGGGAGAGTCAGCGTGAGAATGAGTGTGCGTGTGAGAGTGAGCGTGAGCGTGAGCATGAGTGTGAGCATGAGCCTGAGCGTGAGCGTGAGTGTGAGCGTGAGCATGAGAGTGAGCGTGAATATGAGCGTGTGCATGAGCGTGAGGCTGAGGCTGAGGCTGAGAGTGAGGTTGAAGGTGATGGTGAGGGTAATGGTGAGCGTGAGAGTGACAGTGAGAGTGAGACTGAGAGAGAGGGTGAGCTGAGCATGAGGCGTGTGAGCGAGTGTGAGCGTCAGTGTGAGAGTGAGAGTGAGAGCAAGGGTGAGAGTGAGAGTCAGGGTGACAGAGATGGTGAGAAGCGAGGGTGAGTGAGAGAGTGAGACTGAGAGTGAGAGTGAGCGTGAGCGTGAGCATGAGAGTGAGAGTGAGAGTGAGAGTGAGCGTGAGCGTCAGTGTGAGAGTGAGAGTGAGAGTGAGAGTGAGAGTGAGAGTGAGGGTGAGGGTGAGGGTGAGAGTCAGGGTGAGAGAGAGGGTGAGAAGAGAGGGTGAGCAAAGGGTGTAGTGAGGGGGAGCATGAGGGTGAGAGTGAGAGTGAGGGTGAGAGTGAGAGTGAGATTAAGAGCGAGGGTGAGAGCAAGGCTGAGAGCGAGGGTGAGAGCAAGGGTGAGGGTGAGAGTGAGAGCGAAATCTGAGAGATGGTGAGAGATTGTGAGGGTGAGGGTGAGAGTGAGGGTGAGTGTGTGGGTGAGGACGAGGATGAGACTGAGGGTGAGAGTGAGGCTGAGTGATGGTGACAGTGAGGCTGAGAGAGGGAGAGAAGGAGGGTGAGTTTTAGGGTGAGATTGACAGTGAGAGTGAGAGTGAGGGTGAGGGTGAGGTTGAGGGTGAGGGTGAGGGTGAGAATGAGGCTAAGTTTGAGAGTGAGGGAGAGGGTGAGGGTAGGGAAAATGAGAGTGAGAGTGAGAGTGAGAGTGAGAGTGAGGGCGAGGGCGAGGGCGAGGGTGAGTTTGAGGCTGAGGGAGAGGATGAGGGTGAGGGTAATGGTGAGGGTGAGAGTGAGATTGTGGTTGAGGGTGAGGGTCAGGATGAGAGTGAGAGTGATAGCGAGGGTGAGAGCGAAGGTGAGGGCAAGGGTGAGAGCGAGGGTGAGAGTAATTGAGGGAGCGAGTGTGAGAGCGAGGGTGAGAGCGAGAGTGAGAGCGAGAGCGAGAGTGAGACTGAGGGCAAGGGTGAGAGCGAGGGTGAGAGTGAGGGTGAGGGTGAGGGTGAGAGTCAGGGTGAGAGAGAGCGTGAGAGAGAGGGTGAGAGAGAGGGTGAGAGAGAGGGTGAGAGTGAGCGAGAGCGTGAGTGTGAGCGTGAGAGTGAGAGTGAGCATGAGAGTGAGCATGAGCATAAGCGTGAGCATGAGCGTGAGCGTGAGCGTGAGCATGAGAGTGAGCGTGAGCGTGAGCGTGAGCATGAGTGTGAGTGTGAGCATGAGAGTGAGCGTGAGTATGAGCGTGAGCATGAGTGTGAGCATGAGCGTGCGGCTGAGAGTGAGGTTGAGGGTAATGTTGAGGGTGAGAGTGGGAGTGAGATTGAGGGTGAGGGTGGGAGTGAGAGATGGGTGAGAGTGAGAGCGAGGTTGAGAGCGAGGGTGAGAGCGAGGGTGAGAGCAAGGGTGAGAGCGAGGGTGAGAGCGAGGGTGAGAGCCAGGGTGAGGGTGAGAGTGAGTGTGAGAGTGAGGGTGAGGGTGAAATGTGAGAGATTGTGAGAGATTGTGAGGGTGAGATTGAGAGTGAGAGTGAGAGTCAGAGTGAGGGTGAGGTTGAGGGCGAGGATGAGAGTGAGGGTGAGAATAAGGCTGAGTGAGTGTCAGAGTGAGGCTGAGAGAGGGAGAGAAGGAGGGTGAGATATAGGGTGAGATTGACAGTGAGAGTAAGAGTGAGTTTGAGAGTAAGAGTGAGGGTGAGGGTGAGAGTGAGCATGAGGGTGAGGGTGTGGTTGAGGGTGAGGGTGAGAATGAGGGTGAGAGTGAGAGTGAGAGTGATGGCAAGGGCGAGGGTGAGGGTGAGGCTGAGGGAGAGGTTGAGGGTGAGGGTAATGGTGAGTGTGAGAGTGAGATTGTGGGTGAGAGTCAGGATGAGATTCAGGTTGAGACAGAGGATGAGACAGAGGGTGAGACAGAGGGTGAGAGTGAGGTTGAGAGTGAGGGTGAGCATGAGGGTGTAGTGAGGGTGAGCGTCAGGGTGAGAGTGAGAGTGAGGGTGAGGGTGAGGGTGAGGGTGAGGGTGAGGGTGAGGGTGAGAGTGATAGCGAGGGAGAGAGCGAGAGTGAGAGCGAATGTGAGGGCAAGGGTGAGAGCAAGGGTGAGACCAAGTGTGAGAGCGAGGGTGAGAGCGAGGATGAGTGTGAGGGTGAGGGCATGGGCGAGGGTGAGGGCGAGAGCAAGAGCGAGAGCGAGAGCGAGAGCGAGAGCGAGAGTGAGAGTGAGAGTGAGTGTGAGAGTGAGAGTGAGTGAGAGAGAGGGTGAGAGAGAGGGTGAGAGAGAGGGTGAGAGAGAGGGGGAGAGTGAGCGTGAGCGTGAGAGTGAGCATGAGCGTGAGCATGAGTGTGAGCATGAGCGTGAGCGTGAGCGTGAGTGTGAGCGTGAGAGTGAGCATGAGAGTGAGTATGAGCCTGAGCGTGAGTGTGAGTGTGAGCGTGAGCATGAGAGTGAGCGTGAGTATGAGCGTGTGCATGAGCGTGAGGCTGAGGCTGAGGCTGAGAGTGAGGTTGAGGGTGAGCGTAATGGTGAGGGTGAGAGTGAGAGTGAGGGTGAGAGTGAGAGTGAGCATGAGCGTGAGCATGAGCATGAGCGTGAGAGTGAGAGTGAGAGTGAGAGTGAGGGCGAGGGTGAGAGTGAGAGTCAGGGTGAGGGAGAGGGTGAGAAGAGAGGGTGAGAGTGAGACTGAGAGTGAGAGTGAGAGTGACCGTGAGCGTGAGAGTGAGAGTGACCATGAGCATCAGTGTGAGAGTGAGAGTGAGAGTGAGAGTGAGAGTGAGGGCGAGGGTGAGGGTGAGAGTCAGGGTGAGAGTGAGGGTGAGAAGAGAGGGTGAGAGTGAGAGTGAGTGTGAGGGTGAGTGTGAGAGTGAGAGTGAGAGAGTGAGGGGGAGGGGAGGGGTTGGGTGAGGGTCAGGGTGAGAGGGAGGGTGAGAGGGAGGGTGAGAGAGTGGGTGAGAGAGAGGGTGAGAGAGAGGGTGAGAGAGAGGGTGAGAGAGAGGGTGAGAGTGAGCGTGAGCATGAGTGTGAGCTTGAGAGTGAGCGTGAGAGTGAGCATGAGCATAAGCGTGAGCATGAGCGTGAGTGTGAGCGTGAGTGTGACAGTGAGAGTGAGCATGAGAGTGAGCGTGAGTATGAGCGTGAGGCTGAGGCTGAGGCTGAGAGTGAGGTTGACAGTGAGGGTGAGGGTAATGGTGAGGGGGAGAGTGAGAGTGAGGGTGAGAGTGAGAGTGAGCATCAGCGTGAGCATGAGCGTGAGCGTGAGAGTGAGCGTGAGCATCAGCGTGAGAGTGACAGTGAGAGTGAGAGTGAGTGCGAGGGTGAGAGTGAGAGTCAGGGTGAGAGAGAGGCTGAGAAGAGAGGGTGAGAGTGAGAAAGAGAGTGAGCGTGAGAGTGAGAGTGAGCGTGAGCGTCAGTGTGAGAGTGAGAGTGAGAGAGAGGGCGAGAGTGAGGGTGAGAGTCAGGGTGAGAGAGAGGGTGAGAAGAGAGGGTGAGAGTGAGAGTGAGTGTGAGGGTGAGGGTTAGAGTGAGAGTGAGAGTGAGAGTGAGAGTGAGTGTGAGAGAGTGAGGGGGACGGGGAGGTGAGGGTGAGGGTGAGAGTCAGGGTGAGAGTCAGGGTGAGAGAGAGGGTGAGAGAGAGGGTAAGAGTGAGAGTGAGCATCAGCGTGAGCATGAGAATAAGAGTGAGAGTGAGAGTGAATGTGAGTGTGAGAGTGAGAGTGAGAGCAAGGCTGAGAGCGAGGCTGAGAGCGAGGGTGATAGCGAGGTTGAGGATGAGGATGAAGATGAGAGCGAGGGTGAGAGCAAGGGTGAGAGGGAGGGTGAGACTGTGGGTGAGAGCAAGGGTGAGAGGGAGGGTGAGAGGGAAGGTGAGAGGGAAGGTGAGAGGGAAGGTGAGAGTGAGGGTGAGAGCGAGGTGGAGAGTGAGGGTGAAAGCGAGGGTGAGAGTGAGGGTGAGAGTGAGAGCGAAATGTGAGAGCTTGTGAGAGATTGAGAGGGTGAGGGTGAGGGTAAGGGTGAGGGTGAGAGTGAAAGCGAGGGTGGGGTTGAGGGTGAGAGTGAGGGTGAGCGTGAGCATGAGAGTCAGAATGAGGGTGAGGCTGAAGGTGAGGTTGAGGGTGAGGGTAATGGTGAGGGTGAGAGTGAGGGTGAGCGTGAGATTATGGGTGAGAGTCAGGATGAGATTCAGGGTGAGACAGAGGGTGAGCATGAGGGTGAGACAGAGGGTGAGCATGAGGGTGAGCATGAGGGTGAGCATGAGGGTGTAGTGAGGGTGAGCGTGAGGGTGAGAGTGAGAGTGAGAGTGACAGTGTGGGTGAGGGTGAGAGTGAGAGTGAGAGTGAGAGTGAGAGTGAGAGCGAAGGTGAGAGCGAGAGTGAGAGCGAGGGTGAGAGCGAGAGCGAGAGTGAGAGTGAGAGTGAGGGTGAGAGCGAGGGTGAGAGCGAGGGTGAGAGCGAGGGTGAGAGCGAGGGTGAGAGCGAGGGTGAGAGCGAGGGTGAGAGCGAGGGTGAGAGCGAGGGTGAGAGCGAGGGTGAGAGCGAGGGTGAGAGCAAGGGTGAGAGCAAGGGTGAGAGCAAGGGTGAGAGCGAGGGTGAGAGCGCCGTTGAGAGTGAAGGTGAGGGCAAGGGTGAGAGCGAGGGTGAGAGTGAGCGTGAGAGCAAGGGTGTGGGTGAGAGTAAGGGTGAGAGTGAGAGTGAGGGTGAGGGTGAGGGTGACGGTGAGAATGAGTGTGAGAGAGAAATGTGCGAGATTGTGAGAGATTGTGAGATTGAGAGTGAGAGTGAGAGTGAGAGTGAGGGTGAGGGTGAGGGTGAGAGCGAGGGTGAGAGTGAGGGTGAGAGTGAGAGTGAGAGAGAGTGAGGGTGAAGGTGAGGGGGAGGATGAGAGTGAGGGTGAGAGTGAGGCTGAGTGAGGGTGATAGTGAAAGTGAGAGAGAAAAGTGAGAGGGAGAGAAGGAGTGTGAGATTTAGGGTGAGATTGTCAGTGAGAGTAAGAGTGAGAATCAGGGTGAGAGTGAGGGTGAGGGTGAGGGTGAGAGTGAGGGTGAGGGTGAGAGTGAGGTTGAAGGTGTGGGTGAGGATGAGAGTGAGATTGAGGGTGAGGGTGAGGGTGAGGTTGAGGGTGAGGGTGAAAGTGAGGGTGAGAGTGAGGGTGAGAGTGAGGGTGAGAGTGAGGGTGAGAGTGAGGCTGAGAGAGGGAGCGAAGGAGGGTGAGTTTTAGGGTGAGATTGACAGTGATAGTAAGAGTGAGAGTGTGGGTGAGGGTGAGGGGGAGAGTGAGAGTGAGAGTGAGGGTGAGGGTGAGGGTGAGAATGAGGCTAAGTTTGAGAGTGAAGTTGAGGGTGAGGGTAGGGAGAATGAGAGTGAGAGTGAGGGTGAGGGTAAGGGAGAGGGTGAGGGTGAGGGTGAGAGTGAATGTGAGGGTGAGAGTGAAAGTGAGAGTGATATTGAGAGTGTAGGTTACAATGAGAGTGAGGGTGAGAGAGAGTGAGAGTGAGAGTGAGTGTGAGAGTGAGAGTGAGTGAGAGTGAGAGGGTGCGGGTGAGAGTGAGGGTGGGAGTCAGGGTGAGAGAAAGGGTGAGAGAGAGTGAGAGAGAGGGTGAGAGTGAGGGTGAGAATGAGCGTGAGTGTCAGAGTGAGGGTGAGGCTAAAGGTGAGGTTGAGGGTGAGGGTAATGGTGAGGGTGAGAGTGAGGGTGAGAGTGAGATTGTGATTGAGAGTCAGGATGAGATTTAGGGTGAGACAGAGCGTGAGACAGAGATTGAGAGTGAGGGTGAGCATGAGGGTGAGAGTGAAAGTGAGAGTGAGGGTGAGAATGAGAGTGAGAGTGAGAGCGAGAGCGAGAGTGAGAGCGAGGGTGAGACAAGGGTGAGAGCAAGGGAGAGAGCGAGGGTGAGAGTGAGGGTGAGTGCGAGGGTGAGAGCAAGGTTGAGATCGAGGGTGAGAGCGCCATTGAGAGCGAAGGTGAGGGCAAGAGTGAGAGCGAGGGTGAGAGCAAGGGTGAGAGCAAGGGTGAGAGCAAGGGTGAGGGTGAGAGTAAGGGTGAGAGTGAGAGTGAGGGTGAGGGTGCGGGTGAGAGTAAGAGTGAGAGCGAAATGTGAGAGATTGTGAGAGATTGTGAGAGTGAGAGTGAGAGTAAGAGTGAGAGTGAGAGTGAGAGAGAGTGAGGGTGAGGGTGAGGGTGAGGGTGAGGGGGAGGATGAGAGTCAGGGTGAGAGTGAAGCTGAGTGAGGGTGAGAGTGAGAGTGAGAGTGAAAAGTGAGAGGGAGAGAAGGAGTGTGAGATTTAGGATGAGATTGACAGTGAGAGTAAGAGTGAGAGTGAGGGTGAGAGTGAGAATGAGGGTGAGGGTGAGGGTGAGAGTGACGGTGAGAGTGAGAGTGAGGGTGTGGGTGAGGATGAGAGTGAGATTGAGGGTGAGGGTGAGGGTGAGGGTGAAAGTGAGGGTGAGAGTGAGGGTGAGAGTGAGGGTGAGAGTGAGGGTGAAAGTAAGGATCGGGGTGAGGGTGAGAGTTAGAGTGAGAGTTAGGGTGAGAGTTAGGGTGAGGGTGAGGGTGAGAGTGAGAGTGAAGGTGAGGGTGAGGGAGACAGTGAGAGTGAGAGTGAGAGAGAGGGTGAGAGAGAGGGTGAGAGAGAGAGTGAGAGAGAGGGTGAGAGAGAGGGGGAGAGTCAGCGTGAGCATGAGTGTGAGTGTGAGAGTGAGCGTGAGCGTGAGCATGAGTGTGAGCATGAGCCTGAGCGTGAGCGTGAGTGTGAGCGTGAGCATGAGAGTGAGCGTAAGTATGAGCATGTGCATGAGCGTGAGGCTGAGGCTGAGGCTGAGAGTGAGGTTGAAGGTGAGGGTGAGGGTAATGGTGAGGGTGAGAGTGAGAGTGAGAGTGAGACTGAGAGAGAGGGTGAGCTGAGCGTGAGCGTGTGAGTGAGTGTGAGCGTCAGTGTGAGAGTGAGAGTAAGAGCAAGGGTGAGAGTGAGAGTCAGGGTGAGAGAGAGGGTGAGCTGAGCGTGAGCGTGTGAGTGAGTGTGAGCGTCAGTGTGAGAGTGAGAGTGAGAGTGAGAGCAAGGGTGAGAGTGAGAGTCAGGGTGAGAGAGAGGGTGAGCTGAGCGTGAGCGTGTGAGTGAGTGTGAGCGTCAGTGTGAGAGTGAGAGTGAGAGTAAGAGCAAGGGTGAGAGTGAGAGTCAGGGTGAGAGAGAGGGTGAGAAGCGAGGGTGAGAGTGAGAGTGAGACTGAGAGTGAGAGTGAGCGTGAGCGTGAGCATGAGAGTGAGAGTGAGTGAGAGTGAGCGTGAGCGTCAGTGTGAGAGTGAGAGTGAGACTGAGAGTGAGAGAGAGGGTGAGCTGAGCGTGAGCGTGTGAGTGAGAGTGAGCGTCAGTGTGAGAGTGAGAGTGAGAGTAAGAGCAAGGGTGAGGGTGAGTCGGGGTGAGAGAGAGGGTGAGAAGCGAGGGTGAGAGAGAGGGTGAGAGAGAGGGTGAGAGAGAGGGTGAGAGAGAGGGTGAGACTGAGAGTGAGACTGAGAGTGAGAGTGAGCGTGAGCATGAGAGTGAGAGTGAGAGTGAGAGTGAGCGTGAGCGTCAGTGTGAGAGTGAGAGTGAGAGTGAGAGTGAGAGAGAGGGTGAGAGAGAGGGTGAGAGAGAGGGTGAGAGAGAGGGTGGGAGAGAGGGTGAGAGAGAGGGTGAGAGAGAGGGGGAGAGAGAGGGGGAGAGTCAGCGTGAGAATGAGTGTGCGTGTGAGAGTGAGCGTGAGCGTGAGCATGAGTGTGAGCATGAGCCTGAGCGTGAGCGTGAGTGTGAGCGTGAGCATGAGAGTGAGCGTGAATATGAGCGTGTGCATGAGCGTGAGGCTGAGGCTGAGGCTGAGAGTGAGGTTGAAGGTGATGGTGAGGGTAATGGTGAGCGTGAGAGTGACAGTGAGAGTGAGACTGAGAGAGAGGGTGAGCTGAGCATGAGCGTGTGAGCGAGTGTGAGCGTCAGTGTGAGAGTGAGAGTGAGAGCAAGGGTGAGAGTGAGAGTCAGGGTGACAGAGACGGTGAGAAGCGAGGGTGAGTGAGAGAGTGAGACTGAGAGTGAGAGTGAGCGTGAGCGTGAGCATGAGAGTGAGAGTGAGAGTGAGAGTGAGCGTGAGCGTCAGTGTGAGAGTGAGAGTGAGAGTGAGAGTGAGAGTGAGAGTGAGGGTGAGGGTGAGGGTGAGAGTCAGGGTGAGAGAGAGGGTGAGAAGAGAGGGTGAGCAAAGGGTGTAGTGAGGGGGAGCATGAGGGTGAGAGTGAGAGTGAGGGTGAGAGTGAGAGTGAGATTAAGAGCGAGGGTGAGAGCAAGGCTGAGAGCGAGGGTGAGAGCAAGGGTGAGGGTGAGAGTGAGAGCGAAATCTGAGAGATGGTGAGAGATTGTGAGGGTGAGGGTGAGAGTGAGGGTGAGTGTGTGGGTGAGGACGAGGATGAGACTGAGGGTGAGAGTGAGGCTGAGTGATGGTGACAGTGAGGCTGAGAGAGGGAGAGAAGGAGGGTGAGTTTTAGGGTGAGATTGACAGTGAGAGTGAGAGTGAGGGTGAGGGTGAGGTTGAGGGTGAGGGTGAGGGTGAGAATGAGGCTAAGTTTGAGAGTGAGGGAGAGGGTGAGGGTAGGGAAAATGAGAGTGAGAGTGAGAGTGAGAGTGAGAGTGAGGGCGAGGGCGAGGGCGAGGGTGAGTTTGAGGCTGAGGGAGAGGATGAGGGTGAGGGTAATGGTGAGGGTGAGAGTGAGATTGTGGTTGAGGGTGAGGGTCAGGATGAGAGTGAGAGTGATAGCGAGGGTGAGAGCGAAGGTGAGGGCAAGGGTGAGAGCGAGGGTGAGAGTAATTGAGGGAGCGAGTGTGAGAGCGAGGGTGAGAGCGAGAGTGAGAGCGAGAGCGAGAGTGAGACTGAGGGCAAGGGTGAGAGCGAGGGTGAGAGTGAGGGTGAGGGTGAGGGTGAGAGTCAGGGTGAGAGAGAGCGTGAGAGAGAGGGTGAGAGAGAGGGTGAGAGAGAGGGTGAGAGTGAGCGAGAGCGTGAGTGTGAGCGTGAGAGTGAGAGTGAGCATGAGAGTGAGCATGAGCATAAGCGTGAGCATGAGCGTGAGCGTGAGCGTGAGCATGAGAGTGAGCGTGAGCGTGAGCGTGAGCATGAGTGTGAGTGTGAGCATGAGAGTGAGCGTGAGTATGAGCGTGAGCATGAGTGTGAGCATGAGCGTGCGGCTGAGAGTGAGGTTGAGGGTAATGTTGAGGGTGAGAGTGGGAGTGAGATTGAGGGTGAGGGTGGGAGTGAGAGATGGGTGAGAGTGAGAGCGAGGTTGAGAGCGAGGGTGAGAGCGAGGGTGAGAGCAAGGGTGAGAGCGAGGGTGAGAGCGAGGGTGAGAGCCAGGGTGAGGGTGAGAGTGAGTGTGAGAGTGAGGGTGAGGGTGAAATGTGAGAGATTGTGAGAGATTGTGAGGGTGAGATTGAGAGTGAGAGTGAGAGTCAGAGTGAGGGTGAGGTTGAGGGCGAGGATGAGAGTGAGGGTGAGAATAAGGCTGAGTGAGTGTCAGAGTGAGGCTGAGAGAGGGAGAGAAGGAGGGTGAGATATAGGGTGAGATTGACAGTGAGAGTAAGAGTGAGTTTGAGAGTAAGAGTGAGGGTGAGGGTGAGAGTGAGCATGAGGGTGAGGGTGTGGTTGAGGGTGAGGGTGAGAATGAGGGTGAGAGTGAGAGTGAGAGTGATGGCAAGGGCGAGGGTGAGGGTGAGGCTGAGGGAGAGGTTGAGGGTGAGGGTAATGGTGAGTGTGAGAGTGAGATTGTGGGTGAGAGTCAGGATGAGATTCAGGTTGAGACAGAGGATGAGACAGAGGGTGAGACAGAGGGTGAGAGTGAGGTTGAGAGTGAGGGTGAGCATGAGGGTGTAGTGAGGGTGAGCGTCAGGGTGAGAGTGAGAGTGAGGGTGAGGGTGAGGGTGAGGGTGAGGGTGAGGGTGAGGGTGAGAGTGATAGCGAGGGAGAGAGCGAGAGTGAGAGCGAATGTGAGGGCAAGGGTGAGAGCAAGGGTGAGACCAAGTGTGAGAGCGAGGGTGAGAGCGAGGATGAGTGTGAGGGTGAGGGCATGGGCGAGGGTGAGGGCGAGAGCAAGAGCGAGAGCGAGAGCGAGAGCGAGAGCGAGAGCGAGAGTGAGAGTGAGAGTGAGTGTGAGAGTGAGAGTGAGTGAGAGAGAGGGTGAGAGAGAGGGTGAGAGAGAGGGTGAGAGAGAGGGGGAGAGTGAGCGTGAGCGTGAGAGTGAGCATGAGCGTGAGCATGAGTGTGAGCATGAGCGTGAGCGTGAGCGTGAGTGTGAGCGTGAGAGTGAGCATGAGAGTGAGTATGAGCCTGAGCGTGAGTGTGAGTGTGAGCGTGAGCATGAGAGTGAGCGTGAGTATGAGCGTGTGCATGAGCGTGAGGCTGAGGCTGAGGCTGAGAGTGAGGTTGAGGGTGAGCGTAATGGTGAGGGTGAGAGTGAGAGTGAGGGTGAGAGTGAGAGTGAGCATGAGCGTGAGCATGAGCATGAGCGTGAGAGTGAGAGTGAGAGTGAGAGTGAGGGCGAGGGTGAGAGTGAGAGTCAGGGTGAGGGAGAGGGTGAGAAGAGAGGGTGAGAGTGAGACTGAGAGTGAGAGTGAGAGTGACCGTGAGCGTGAGAGTGAGAGTGACCATGAGCATCAGTGTGAGAGTGAGAGTGAGAGTGAGAGTGAGAGTGAGGGCGAGGGTGAGGGTGAGAGTCAGGGTGAGAGTGAGGGTGAGAAGAGAGGGTGAGAGTGAGAGTGAGTGTGAGGGTGAGTGTGAGAGTGAGAGTGAGAGAGTGAGGGGGAGGGGAGGGGTTGGGTGAGGGTCAGGGTGAGAGGGAGGGTGAGAGGGAGGGTGAGAGAGTGGGTGAGAGAGAGGGTGAGAGAGAGGGTGAGAGAGAGGGTGAGAGAGAGGGTGAGAGTGAGCGTGAGCATGAGTGTGAGCTTGAGAGTGAGCGTGAGAGTGAGCATGAGCATAAGCGTGAGCATGAGCGTGAGTGTGAGCGTGAGTGTGACAGTGAGAGTGAGCATGAGAGTGAGCGTGAGTATGAGCGTGAGGCTGAGGCTGAGGCTGAGAGTGAGGTTGACAGTGAGGGTGAGGGTAATGGTGAGGGGGAGAGTGAGAGTGAGGGTGAGAGTGAGAGTGAGCATCAGCGTGAGCATGAGCGTGAGCGTGAGAGTGAGCGTGAGCATCAGCGTGAGAGTGACAGTGAGAGTGAGAGTGAGTGCGAGGGTGAGAGTGAGAGTCAGGGTGAGAGAGAGGCTGAGAAGAGAGGGTGAGAGTGAGAAAGAGAGTGAGCGTGAGAGTGAGAGTGAGCGTGAGCGTCAGTGTGAGAGTGAGAGTGAGAGAGAGGGCGAGAGTGAGGGTGAGAGTCAGGGTGAGAGAGAGGGTGAGAAGAGAGGGTGAGAGTGAGAGTGAGTGTGAGGGTGAGGGTTAGAGTGAGAGTGAGAGTGAGAGTGAGAGTGAGTGTGAGAGAGTGAGGGGGACGGGGAGGTGAGGGTGAGGGTGAGAGTCAGGGTGAGAGTCAGGGTGAGAGAGAGGGTGAGAGAGAGGGTAAGAGTGAGAGTGAGCATCAGCGTGAGCATGAGAATAAGAGTGAGAGTGAGAGTGAATGTGAGTGTGAGAGTGAGAGTGAGAGCAAGGCTGAGAGCGAGGCTGAGAGCGAGGGTGATAGCGAGGTTGAGGATGAGGATGAAGATGAGAGCGAGGGTGAGAGCAAGGGTGAGAGGGAGGGTGAGACTGTGGGTGAGAGCAAGGGTGAGAGGGAGGGTGAGAGGGAAGGTGAGAGGGAAGGTGAGAGGGAAGGTGAGAGTGAGGGTGAGAGCGAGGTGGAGAGTGAGGGTGAAAGCGAGGGTGAGAGTGAGGGTGAGAGTGAGAGCGAAATGTGAGAGCTTGTGAGAGATTGAGAGGGTGAGGGTGAGGGTAAGGGTGAGGGTGAGAGTGAAAGCGAGGGTGGGGTTGAGGGTGAGAGTGAGGGTGAGCGTGAGCATGAGAGTCAGAATGAGGGTGAGGCTGAAGGTGAGGTTGAGGGTGAGGGTAATGGTGAGGGTGAGAGTGAGGGTGAGCGTGAGATTATGGGTGAGAGTCAGGATGAGATTCAGGGTGAGACAGAGGGTGAGCATGAGGGTGAGACAGAGGGTGAGCATGAGGGTGAGCATGAGGGTGAGCATGAGGGTGTAGTGAGGGTGAGCGTGAGGGTGAGAGTGAGAGTGAGAGTGACAGTGTGGGTGAGGGTGAGAGTGAGAGTGAGAGTGAGAGTGAGAGTGAGAGCGAAGGTGAGAGCGAGAGTGAGAGCGAGGGTGAGAGCGAGAGCGAGAGTGAGAGTGAGAGTGAGGGTGAGAGCGAGGGTGAGAGCGAGGGTGAGAGCGAGGGTGAGAGCGAGGGTGAGAGCGAGGGTGAGAGCGAGGGTGAGAGCGAGGGTGAGAGCGAGGGTGAGAGCGAGGGTGAGAGCGAGGGTGAGAGCAAGGGTGAGAGCAAGGGTGAGAGCAAGGGTGAGAGCGAGGGTGAGAGCGCCGTTGAGAGTGAAGGTGAGGGCAAGGGTGAGAGCGAGGGTGAGAGTGAGCGTGAGAGCAAGGGTGTGGGTGAGAGTAAGGGTGAGAGTGAGAGTGAGGGTGAGGGTGAGGGTGACGGTGAGAATGAGTGTGAGAGAGAAATGTGCGAGATTGTGAGAGATTGTGAGATTGAGAGTGAGAGTGAGAGTGAGAGTGAGGGTGAGGGTGAGAGCGAGGGTGAGAGTGAGGGTGAGAGTGAGAGTGAGAGAGAGTGAGGGTGAAGGTGAGGGGGAGGATGAGAGTGAGGGTGAGAGTGAGGCTGAGTGAGGGTGATAGTGAAAGTGAGAGAGAAAAGTGAGAGGGAGAGAAGGAGTGTGAGATTTAGGGTGAGATTGTCAGTGAGAGTAAGAGTGAGAATCAGGGTGAGAGTGAGGGTGAGGGTGAGGGTGAGAGTGAGGGTGAGGGTGAGAGTGAGGTTGAAGGTGTGGGTGAGGATGAGAGTGAGATTGAGGGTGAGGGTGAGGGTGAGGTTGAGGGTGAGGGTGAAAGTGAGGGTGAGAGTGAGGGTGAGAGTGAGGGTGAGAGTGAGGGTGAGAGTGAGGCTGAGAGAGGGAGCGAAGGAGGGTGAGTTTTAGGGTGAGATTGACAGTGATAGTAAGAGTGAGAGTGTGGGTGAGGGTGAGGGGGAGAGTGAGAGTGAGAGTGAGGGTGAGGGTGAGGGTGAGAATGAGGCTAAGTTTGAGAGTGAAGTTGAGGGTGAGGGTAGGGAGAATGAGAGTGAGAGTGAGGGTGAGGGTAAGGGAGAGGGTGAGGGTGAGGGTGAGAGTGAATGTGAGGGTGAGAGTGAAAGTGAGAGTGATATTGAGAGTGTAGGTTACAATGAGAGTGAGGGTGAGAGAGAGTGAGAGTGAGAGTGAGTGTGAGAGTGAGAGTGAGTGAGAGTGAGAGGGTGCGGGTGAGAGTGAGGGTGGGAGTCAGGGTGAGAGAAAGGGTGAGAGAGAGTGAGAGAGAGGGTGAGAGTGAGGGTGAGAATGAGCGTGAGTGTCAGAGTGAGGGTGAGGCTAAAGGTGAGGTTGAGGGTGAGGGTAATGGTGAGGGTGAGAGTGAGGGTGAGAGTGAGATTGTGATTGAGAGTCAGGATGAGATTTAGGGTGAGACAGAGCGTGAGACAGAGATTGAGAGTGAGGGTGAGCATGAGGGTGAGAGTGAAAGTGAGAGTGAGGGTGAGAATGAGAGTGAGAGTGAGAGCGAGAGCGAGAGTGAGAGCGAGGGTGAGACAAGGGTGAGAGCAAGGGAGAGAGCGAGGGTGAGAGTGAGGGTGAGTGCGAGGGTGAGAGCAAGGTTGAGATCGAGGGTGAGAGCGCCATTGAGAGCGAAGGTGAGGGCAAGAGTGAGAGCGAGGGTGAGAGCAAGGGTGAGAGCAAGGGTGAGAGCAAGGGTGAGGGTGAGAGTAAGGGTGAGAGTGAGAGTGAGGGTGAGGGTGCGGGTGAGAGTAAGAGTGAGAGCGAAATGTGAGAGATTGTGAGAGATTGTGAGAGTGAGAGTGAGAGTAAGAGTGAGAGTGAGAGTGAGAGAGAGTGAGGGTGAGGGTGAGGGTGAGGGTGAGGGGGAGGATGAGAGTCAGGGTGAGAGTGAAGCTGAGTGAGGGTGAGAGTGAGAGTGAGAGTGAAAAGTGAGAGGGAGAGAAGGAGTGTGAGATTTAGGATGAGATTGTCAGTGAGAGTAAGAGTGAGAGTGAGGGTGAGAGTGAGAATGAGGGTGAGGGTGAGGGTGAGAGTGACGGTGAGAGTGAGAGTGAGGGTGTGGGTGAGGATGAGAGTGAGATTGAGGGTGAGGGTGAGGGTGAGGGTGAAAGTGAGGGTGAGAGTGAGGGTGAGAGTGAGGGTGAGAGTGAGGGTGAAAGTAAGGATCGGGGTGAGGGTGAGAGTTAGAGTGAGAGTTAGGGTGAGAGTTAGGGTGAGGGTGAGGGTGAGAGTGAGAGTGAAGGTGAGGGTGAGGGAGACAGTGAGAGTGAGAGTGAGAGAGAGGGTGAGAGAGAGGGTGAGAGAGAGAGTGAGAGAGAGGGTGAGAGAGAGGGGGAGAGTCAGCGTGAGCATGAGTGTGAGTGTGAGAGTGAGCGTGAGCGTGAGCATGAGTGTGAGCATGAGCCTGAGCGTGAGCGTGAGTGTGAGCGTGAGCATGAGAGTGAGCGTGAGTATGAGCATGTGCATGAGCGTGAGGCTGAGGCTGAGGCTGAGAGTGAGGTTGAAGGTGAGGGTGAGGGTAATGGTGAGGGTGAGAGTGAGAGTGAGAGTGAGACTGAGAGAGAGGGTGAGCTGAGCGTGAGCGTGTGAGTGAGTGTGAGCGTCAGTGTGAGAGTGAGAGTGAGAGTGAGAGCAAGGGTGAGAGTGAGAGTCAGGGTGAGAGAGAGGGTGAGAAGCGAGGGTGAGAGTGAGAGTGAGACTGAGAGTGAGAGTGAGCGTGAGCGTGAGCGTGAGAGTGAGAGTGAGTGAGAGTGAGCGTGAGCGTCAGTCTGAGAGTGAGAGTGAGAGTGAGAGTGAGGGCAAGGGTGAGGATGAGAGTGAGAGTCAGGGTGAGAGAGAGAGTGAGAAGAGAGGGTGAGCAAAGGGTGTAGTGAGGGTGAGCATGAGGGTGAGAGTGAGAGTGAGGGTGAGAGTGAGTGTGAGAGTGAGATTGTGGGTGAGAGTCAGGATGAGAATCAGGGTGAGACAGAGGGTGAGACAGAGTGTGAGAGTGAGGGTGAGCATGAGGGTGAAGTGAGGGTGAGAGTGATAGCGAGGGTGAGAGCGAGAGTGAGAGCGAGAGTGAGAGGGAAGGTGAGGGCATGGGTAAGAGCAAGGGTGAGACCAAGTGTGAGAGCAAGGGTGAGAGCGAGGATGAGTGTGAGGGCGAGGGCAAGGTTGAGGTTGAGGTTGAGGTTGAGGTTGAGGTTGAGGTTGAGGTTGAGGGAGTGAGAGTGAGGGTGAGGGTGAGGGTGAGAGTGAGAATGAGAGTGAGTGAGAGAAAGAGTGAGAGAGAGGGTGAGAGAGAGGGTGAGAGAGAGGGTGAGAGAGAGGGTAAGAGAGAGGGTGAGAGAGAGGGTGAGAGAGAGGGTGAGAGAGAGGGGGAGAGAGAGGGGAAGAGTGAGCGTGAGTGTGAGCGTGAGAGTGAGCATGAGCGTGAGCATGAGTGTGAGCATGAGCCTGAGCGTGAGCGTGAGTGTGAGCGTGAGCATGAGAGTGAGCGTGAGTATGAGCGTGTGCATGAGCGTGAGGCTGAGGCTGAGAGTGAGGTTGAGGGTGAGGGTGAGGGCAATGGTGAGGGTGAGAGTGAGAGTGAGAGTGAGAGTGAGAGTGAGATTAAGAGCGAGGGTGAGAGCAAGGCTGAGAGCGAGGGTGAGAGCAAGGGTGAGGGTGAGAGTGAGAGCGAAATCTGAGAGATGGTGAGAGATTGTGAGGGTGAGGGTGAGAGTGAGGGTGAGTGTGTGGGTGAGGACGAGGATGAGACTGAGGGTGAGAGTGAGGCTGAGTGATGGTGACAGTGAGGCTGAGAGAGGGAGAGAAGGAGGGTGAGTTTTAGGGTGAGATTGACAGTGAGAGTGAGAGTGAGGGTGAGGGTGAGGTTGAGGGTGAGGGTGAGGGTGAGAATGAGGCTAAGTTTGAGAGTGAGGGAGAGGGTGAGGGTAGGGAAAATGAGAGTGAGAGTGAGAGTGAGAGTGAGAGTGAGGGCGAGGGCGAGGGCGAGGGTGAGTTTGAGGCTGAGGGAGAGGATGAGGGTGAGGGTAATGGTGAGGGTGAGAGTGAGATTGTGGTTGAGGGTGAGGGTCAGGATGAGAGTGAGAGTGATAGCGAGGGTGAGAGCGAAGGTGAGGGCAAGGGTGAGAGCGAGGGTGAGAGTAATTGAGGGAGCGAGTGTGAGAGCGAGGGTGAGAGCGAGAGTGAGTGCGAGAGCGAGAGTGAGACTGAGGGCAAGGGTGAGAGCGAGGGTGAGAGTGAGGGTGAGGGTGAGGGTGAGAGTCAGGGTGAGAGAGAGCGTGAGAGAGAGGGTGAGAGAGAGGGTGAGAGAGAGGGTGAGAGTGAGCGAGAGCGTGAGTGTGAGCGTGAGAGTGAGAGTGAGCATGAGAGTGAGCATAAGCGTGAGCATGAGCGTGAGCGTGAGCGTGAGCGTGAGCGTGAGCGTGAGCGTGAGCATGAGTGTGAGTGTGAGCATGAGAGTGAGCGTGAGCATGAGTGTGAGCATGAGCGTGCGGCTGAGAGTGAGGTTGAGGGTTATGTTGAGGGTGAGAGTGGGAGTGAGATTGAGGGTGAGGGTGGGAGTGAGAGATGGGTGAGAGTGAGAGCGAGGTTGAGAGCGAGGGTGAGAGCGAGGGTGAGAGCAAGGGTGAGAGCGAGGGTGAGAGCGAGGGTGAGAGCGAGGGTGAGAGCCAGGGTGAGGGTGAGAGTGAGTGTGAGAGTGAGGGTGAGGGTGAAATGTGAGAGATTGTGAGAGATTGTGAGGGTGAGATTGAGAGTGAGAGTGAGAGTCAGAGTGAGGGTGAGGTTGAGGGCGAGGATGAGAGTGAGGGTGAGAATAAGGCTGAGTGAGTGTCAGAGTGAGGCTGAGAGAGGGAGAGAAGGAGGGTGAGATATAGGGTGAGATTGACAGTGAGAGTAAGAGTGAGTTTGAGAGTGAGAGTGAGGGTGAGGGTGAGAGTGAGCATGAGGGTGAGGGTGTGGTTGAGGGTGAGGGTGAGAATGAGGGTGAGAGTGAGAGTGAGAGTGATGGCAAGGGCGAGGGTGAGGGTGAGGCTGAGGGAGAGGTTGAGGGTGAGGGTAATGGTGAGTGTGAGAGTGAGATTGTGGGTGAGAGTCAGGATGAGATTCAGGTTGAGACAGAGGGTGAGACAAAGGATGAGACAGAGGGTGAGACAGAGGGTGAGAGTGAGGTTGAGAGTGAGGGTGAGCATGAGGGTGTAGTGAGGGTGAGCGTCAGGGTGAGAGTGAGAGTGAGGGTGAGGGTGAGGGTGAGGGTGAGGGTGAGAGTGATAGCGAGGGAGAGAGCGAGAGTGAGAGCGAATGTGAGGGCAAGGGTGAGAGCAAGGGTGAGACCAAGTGTGAGAGCGAGGGTGAGAGCGAGGATGAGTGTGAGGGTGAGGGCAAGGGCGAGGGTGAGGGCGAGAGCAAGAGCGAGAGCGAGAGCGAGAGCGAGAGCGAGAGCGAGAGCGAGAGTGAGAGTGAGAGTGAGTGTGAGAGTGAGAGTGAGTGAGAGAGAGGGTGAGAGAGAGGGTGAGAGAGAGGGGGAGAGTGAGCGTGAGCGTGAGAGTGAGCATGAGCGTGAGCATGAGTGTGAGCATGAGCGTGAGCGTGAGCGTGAGCGTGAGCGTGAGTGTGAGCGTGAGAGTGAGCATGAGAGTGAGCGTGAGTATGAGCGTGTGCATGAGCGTGAGGCTGAGGCTGAGGCTGAGAGTGAGGTTGAGGGTGAGCGTAATGGTGAGGGTGAGAGTGAGAGTGAGGGTGAGAGTGAGAGTGAGCATGAGCGTGAGCATGAGCATGAGCGTGAGAGTGAGAGTGAGAGTGAGGGCGAGGGTGAGAGTGAGAGTCAGGGTGAGGGAGAGGGTGAGAAGAGAGGGTGAGAGTGAGACTGAGAGTGAGAGTGAGAGTGACCGTGAGCGTGAGAGTGAGAGTGACCATGAGCATCAGTGTGAGAGTGAGAGTGAGAGTGAGAGTGAGGGCGAGGGTGAGGGTGAGAGTCAGGGTGAGAGAGAGGGTGAGAAGAGAGAGTGAGAGTGAGAGTGAGAGTGAGAGTGAGCATGAGCGTGAGCGTGAGAGTGAGCGTGAGAGTGAGCGTCAGTGTGAGATTGAGAGTGAGTGTGAGAGTGAGAGCAAGGGTGAGAGCGAGGGTGAGTGCAAGGGTGAGAGAGAGGGTGAGAGTGAGAGTGAGAATGAGAGTGAGAGTGAGGTTGAGAGTCAGGGTGAGAGAGAGGGTGAGAGCGAGGGTGAGAGCGAGGGTGAGAGCGAGGGTGAGAGCGAGGGTGAGAGCGAGGGTGAGAGCAAGGGTGAGAGCAAGGGTGAGAGCGAGGGTGAGAGCGCCGTTGAGAGTGAAGGTGAGGGCAAGGGTGAGAGCGAGGGTGAGAGTGAGCGTGAGAGCAAGGGTGTGGGTGAGAGTAAGGGTGAGAGTGAGAGTGAGGGTGAGGGTGAGGGTGACGGTGAGAATGAGTGTGAGAGAGAAATGTGCGAGATTGTGAGAGATTGTGAGATTGAGAGTGAGAGTGAGAGTGAGAGTGAGGGTGAGGGTGAGAGCGAGGGTGAGAGTGAGGGTGAGAGTGAGAGTGAGAGAGAGTGAGGGTGAAGGTGAGGGGGAGGATGAGAGTGAGGGTGAGAGTGAGGCTGAGTGAGGGTGATAGTGAAAGTGAGAGAGAAAAGTGAGAGGGAGAGAAGGAGTGTGAGATTTAGGGTGAGATTGTCAGTGAGAGTAAGAGTGAGAATCAGGGTGAGAGTGAGGGTGAGGGTGAGGGTGAGGGTGAGAGTGAGGGTGAGGGTGAGAGTGAGGTTGAAGGTGTGGGTGAGGATGAGAGTGAGATTGAGGGTGAGGGTGAGGGTGAGGTTGAGGGTGAGGGTGAAAGTGAGGGTGAGAGTGAGGGTGAGAGTGAGGGTGAGAGTGAGGGTGAGAGTGAGGCTGAGAGAGGGAGCGAAGGAGGGTGAGTTTTAGGGTGAGATTGACAGTGATAGTAAGAGTGAGAGTGTGGGTGAGGGTGAGGGGGAGAGTGAGAGTGAGAGTGAGGGTGAGGGTGAGGGTGAGGGTGAGAATGAGGCTAAGTTTGAGAGTGAAGTTGAGGGTGAGGGTAGGGAGAATGAGAGTGAGAGTGAGGGTGAGGGTAAGGGAGAGGGTGAGGGTGAGGGTGAGAGTGAATGTGAGGGTGAGAGTGAAAGTGAGAGTGATATTGAGAGTGTAGGTTACAATGAGAGTGAGGGTGAGAGAGAGTGAGAGTGAGAGTGAGTGTGAGAGTGAGAGTGAGTGAGAGTGAGAGGGTGCGGGTGAGAGTGAGGGTGGGAGTCAGGGTGAGAGAAAGGGTGAGAGAGAGTGAGAGAGAGGGTGAGAGTGAGGGTGAGAATGAGCGTGAGTGTCAGAGTGAGGGTGAGGCTAAAGGTGAGGTTGAGGGTGAGGGTAATGGTGAGGGTGAGAGTGAGGGTGAGAGTGAGATTGTGATTGAGAGTCAGGATGAGATTTAGGGTGAGACAGAGCGTGAGACAGAGATTGAGAGTGAGGGTGAGCATGAGGGTGAGAGTGAAAGTGAGAGTGAGGGTGAGAATGAGAGTGAGAGTGAGAGCGAGAGCGAGAGTGAGAGCGAGGGTGAGACAAGGGTGAGAGCAAGGGAGAGAGCGAGGGTGAGAGTGAGGGTGAGTGCGAGGGTGAGAGCAAGGTTGAGATCGAGGGTGAGAGCGCCATTGAGAGCGAAGGTGAGGGCAAGAGTGAGAGCGAGGGTGAGAGCAAGGGTGAGAGCAAGGGTGAGAGCAAGGGTGAGGGTGAGAGTAAGGGTGAGAGTGAGAGTGAGGGTGAGGGTGCGGGTGAGAGTAAGAGTGAGAGCGAAATGTGAGAGATTGTGAGAGATTGTGAGAGTGAGAGTGAGAGTAAGAGTGAGAGTGAGAGTGAGAGAGAGTGAGGGTGAGGGTGAGGGTGAGGGTGAGGGGAGGATGAGAGTCAGGGTGAGAGTGAAGCTGAGTGAGGGTGAGAGTGAGAGTGAGAGTGAAAAGTGAGAGGGAGAGAAGGAGTGTGAGATTTAGGATGAGATTGACAGTGAGAGTAAGAGTGAGAGTGAGGGTGAGAGTGAGAATGAGGGTGAGGGTGAGGGTGAGAGTGACGGTGAGAGTGAGAGTGAGGGTGTGGGTGAGGATGAGAGTGAGATTGAGGGTGAGGGTGAGGGTGAGGGTGAAAGTGAGGGTGAGAGTGAGGGTGAGAGTGAGGGTGAGAGTGAGGGTGAAAGTAAGGATCGGAGTGAGGGTGAGAGTTAGAGTGAGAGTTAGGGTGAGAGTTAGGGTGAGGGTGAGGGTGAGAGTGAGAGTGAAGGTGAGGGTGAGGGAGACAGTGAGAGTGAGAGTGAGAGAGAGGGTGAGAGAGAGGGTGAGAGAGAGAGTGAGAGAGAGGGTGAGAGAGAGGGGGAGAGTCAGCGTGAGCATGAGTGTGAGTGTGAGAGTGAGCGTGAGCGTGAGCATGAGTGTGAGCATGAGCCTGAGCGTGAGCATGTGTGTGAGCGTGAGCATGAGAGTGAGCGTGAGTATGAGCGTGTGCATGAGCGTGAGGCTGAGGCTGAGGCTGAGAGTGAGGTTGAAGGTGAGGGTGAGGGTAATGGTGAGGGTGAGAGTGAGAGTGAGAGTGAGACTGAGAGAGAGGGTGAGCTGAGCGTGAGCGTGTGAGTGAGTGTGAGCGTCAGTGTGAGAGTGAGAGTGAGAGTGAGAGCAAGGGTGAGAGTGAGAGTCAGGGTGAGAGAGAGGGTGAGAGAGAGGGTGAGGGAGAGGCTGAAAGAGAGTGTGAGAGAGAGTGTGAGAGAGAGGGTGAGAGTGAGAGTGAGAGTGAGAGTGAGAGTTAGGCTGAGAGAGAGGGTGAGAGAGAGCATGAGAGAGAGGGTGAGAGAGAGGGTGGGAGAGAGGGTGGGAGAGAGGGTGGGAGAGAGGGTGGGAGAGAGGGTGGGAGAGAGGGTGGGAGAGAGGGTGGGAGAGAGGGTGGGAGAGAGGGTGGGAGAGTGGGTGGGAGAGAGTGTGGGAGAGAGTGTGGGAGAGAGGCTGGGAGAGATGTTGGGAGAGAGGGTGAGAGTGGGAGAGAGCAAGGTTGCGATTGAGGCTCAGATTGAGGGTGAGAGTGAGGGTGAGGATGGGTGAGAGTGAGGGTCAGGGTGAGGGTGAGAGTGATGGTGAGAGTGATGGTGAGAGTGAGGGGGAGAGTGGGGGGGAGAGTGGGGGGGAGAGTGGGGGGGAGAGTGGGCGGGAGAGTGGGGGGGAGAGGGAGATTGAGATAGAAGGTTACAGTGAGGGTGTGGGTGAGGGTGAGTGTGAGTGTGAGTGAGGGTGAGGGTGAGAGTGAGAGTGAGAGTGAGATTTAGGGTGAGGTGATCGTGATGGAGATGGCGACGGTGTGGGTGAGCGCGAGGGTGTGGGTGAGGGTGAAGGTGAGAGTGAGAGTGATAGTGAGAGTGAGAGTGAGAGATTGAGGGTGAGGGTGGGAGAGAGGGTGAGAGTGAGCTTGAGAGTGAGCGTGAGGGTGAGGCTGAGGCTTGAGGCTGAGGCTGTGGGTGAGGGTGAGAGAGAGGGTGATAGCGTGGGTGAGAGTGAGATTGAGGGTGAGGGTGAGGGTGAGGGTGAGGGTGAGAGTCAGGGTGAGAGTCAGGGTGAGATTGAGCGTTAGAGTGAGCATGAGAGTGAGAGTGAGAGTGAGAGAGAGTGAGCGTGAGCGTGAGAGTGAGAGTGAGAGTGAGAGTCAGCATGAGAGTGAGAGTGAGAGTGAGGGAGATAGTGAGGGTGAGAGCGAGGGTGAGATTGAGGGTGAGAATGAGGGTGGGAGCAAGGGTGAGGGTGAGAGTGAGTGTGAGAGTGAGAGTGAGAGTGAGAGTGAGAGTGAGAGTGAGTGAGGATGAGGGCGAGGGTGAGGGTGAGAGTGAGATTGAGATTGAGAGTGAGAGTGGGAGCGAAATGTGAGAGATTGTGAGGGTGAGGTGAGAGTGAGAGTGAGGCTGAGAGAGGGAGAGAGGGAGGGTGACATTTAACGGGGAGATTGGTAGTGAGAGTAAGAGTCGGAGTGAGTGTGAGGGAGAGTGAGAATGAGAATGAGAGTGAGAGTGAGAGTGAGGGTGAGGGTGAGGGTGAGTGTGAGGGTGAGGGTGAGTGTACGAGGGAGAGGGAGTTTGAGAGTGAAGGTTACAGTGAGGGTGAGGGTGAGAGTGAGAGTGAGAGTCAAATTTAGAGCGAGGTGATGGTGATGGTGATGGCTACGGTGTGGGTGAGGGTTTGTGTTTGGTTGAGAGTGAGAGTGAGAGTTTGAGTGAGAGTGTGTGAGTGAGGGTGAGGTGAGGGTGAGGGTGAGGTTGTGTGACGGTGAGAGTGAGAGTGAGATTTACAGGGCAGTGATGGTGATGGCGGCGGTGTGGGTGAGGGTGAGGGTGTGGGTGAGGGTGAGAGTGAGAGTGAGAGTGAGAGTGAGAGGGTGAGAGTGATAGTGAGAGGGTGAGAGTGAGGGTGAGAGTCAGGGTGAGAGTCAGGGTGAGAGTCAGGGTGAGAGTCAGGGTGAGAGTCAGGGTGAGAAAGATGGTAAGAGATAGGGTGAGAGAGAGAGTGAGAGTGAGAGTGAGAGTGAGAGTGAGCATGAGCGTGAGAGTGAGCATGAGCATGAGAGTGAGTGTGAGGGTGAGGGTGAGGGTGAGGGTGAGGCTGAGGGTGAGGTTGAGGGTGAGTTGAATGGTGAGGGTGAGTTGAATGGTGAGGGTGAGAGTGAGGGTGAGAGTGAGATTGTGGGTGAGAGTCAGAATGAGAGTCAGGGTGAGAGAGAGGGTGAGAGTGAGGGGGATAGCATGGGTGAGAGTGAGAGTGAGATTTATGGTGAGGGTGAGGGTGAG
Organism: Isurus oxyrinchus; assembly: GCA_026770705.1. Classification (NCBI taxonomy): domain Eukaryota; kingdom Metazoa; phylum Chordata; class Chondrichthyes; order Lamniformes; family Lamnidae; genus Isurus; species Isurus oxyrinchus. The sequence goes on from JANJGN010000668.1 coordinate 322,375, forward strand.
GGTGAGAGTGAGCATTAGAGTGAGCATGAGCGTGAGAGTGAGAGTGAGAGTGCGAGCGCGAGCGTGAGCGTGAGAGTGACAGTGAGACTGAGCGTGAGAGTGAGAATGAGAGAGAGAGTGAGTGTGAGAGTGAGAGTGAGAGCGAGGGTGAGACTGATGGTGAGGTTGAGGGTTAGGGTAATGGTGAGGGTGAGAGTGAGGGTGAGAGTGAGATTGTGGGTGAGAGTGAGGGTGAGAGTGAGATTGTGGGTGAGAGTAAGGATCAGAGTCAGGGTGAGAGCGAGGGTGAGAGTGAGGGTGAGGGTGAGAGTGAGGGTGAGAGTGAAGGTAAGGGTGAGATTGAGGGTGACATTGAGGGTGACAGTGGGATTGAGTGTGAGGGGGAGGGTTAGGGAGAGGGTAAGAGTGAAGGTAAGTGTGAGATTGAGGGTGAGATTGAGGGTGAGATTGAGGGTGAGATTGAGGGTGAGAGTGATGGTGAGAGTGATGGTGAGTGTGATGGTGAGAGTGATGGTGAGAGTGAGGTTGAGATTGAGAGTGAGAGTGAGGGTGAGGCTGAGGGCTAGATTGAGGGCAAGTGTGAGAGTGGGAGTGATGGTGACAATGAGGGTGAGGTTGAGTGAGGGTGAGAGTGAGGGTGAGAGTGAGGGTGAGAGTGAGGGTGAGAGAGAGAGAGGGTGAGAGAGAGGGTGAGAGAGAGGGTGAGGGAGAGGCTGAGAGATAGGCTGAAAGAGAGTGTGAGAGAGAGTGTGAGAGAGAGGGTGAGAGTGAGAGTGAGAGTGAGAGTGAGAGTGAGAGTGAGAGTGAGAGTTAGGCTGAGAGAGAGGGTGAGAGAGAGCATGAGAGAGAGGGTGAGAGAGAGGGTGGGAGAGAGGGTGGGAGAGAGGGTGGGAGAGAGGGTGGGAGAGAGGGTGGGAGAGAGGGTGGGAGAGAGGGTGGGAGAGAGGGTGGGAGAGAGGGTGGGAGAGTGGGTGGGAGAGAGTGTGGGAGAGAGTGTGGGAGAGAGGCTGGGAGAGATGTTGGGAGAGAGGGTGAGAGTGGGAGAGAGCAAGGTTGCGATTGAGGCTCAGATTGAGGGTGAGAGCGAGGGTGAGGATGGGTGAGAGTGAGGGTCAGGGTGAGGGTGAGAGTGATGGTGAGAGTGATGGTGAGAGTGAGGGGGAGAGTGGGGGGGAGAGTGGGGGGGAGAGTGGGGGGGAGAGTGGGGGGGAGAGTGGGGGGGAGAGGGAGATTGAGATAGAAGGTTACAGTGAGGGTGTGGGTGAGGGTGAGTGTGAGTGTGAGTGAGGGTGAGGGTGAGAGTGAGAGTGAGAGTGAGAGTGAGATTTAGGGTGAGGTGATCGTGATGGAGATGGAGATGGCGACGGTGTGGGTGAGCGCGAGGGTGTGGGTGAGGGTGAAGGTGAGAGTGAGAGTGATAGTGAGAGTGAGAGTGAGAGATTGAGGGTGAGGGTGGGAGAGAGGGTGAGAGTGAGCTTGAGAGTGAGCGTGAGGGTGAGGCTGAGGCTTGAGGCTGAGGCTGTGGGTGAGGGTGAGAGAGAGGGTGATAGCGTGGGTGAGAGTGAGATTGAGGGTGAGGGTGAGGGTGAGGGTGAGAGTCAGGGTGAGAGTCAGGGTGAGATTGAGCGTTAGAGTGAGCATGAGAGTGAGAGTGAGAGAGCGTGAGCGTGAGAGTGAGAGTGAGAGTGACAGTCAGCATGAGAGTGAGAGTGAGAGTGAGGGAGATAGTGAGGGTGAGAGCGAGGGTGAGATGGAGGGTGAGAATGAGGGTGGGAGCAAGGGTGAGGGTGAGAGTGAGTGTGAGAGTGAGGGTGAGAGTGAGAGTGAGAGTGAGAGTGAGAGTGAGAGTGAGAGAGGGTGAGGGCGAGGGTGAGGGTGAGAGTGAGATTGAGATTGAGAGTGAGAGTGGGAGCGAAATGTGAGAGATTGTGAGGGTGAGGTGAGAGTGAGAGTGAGAGTGAGAGTGAGGCTGAGAGAGGGAGAGAGGGAGGGTGACATTTAACGGGGAGATTGGTGGTGAGAGTAAGAGTCGGAGTGAGTGTGAGGGAGAGTGAGAATGAGAATGAGAGTGAGGGTGAGGGTGAGGGTGAGGGTGAGTGTGAGGGTGAGGGTGAGTGTACGAGGGAGAGGGAGTTTGAGAGTGAAGGTTACAGTGAGGGTGAGGGTGAGAGTGAGAGTGAGAGTCAGATTTAGAGCGAGGTGATGGTGATGGTGATGGCTACGGTGTGGGTGAGGGTGAGGGTTTGTGTTTGGTTGAGAGTGAGAGTGAGAGTTTGAGTGAGAGTGTGTGAGTGAGGGTGAGGTGAGGGTGAGGGTGAGGTTGTGTGAGGGTGAGAGTGAGAGTGAGATTTACAGGGCAGTGATGGTGATGGCGGCGGTGTGGGTGAGGGTGAGGGTGTGGGTGAGGGTGAGAGTGAGAGTGAGAGTGAGAGTGAGAGGGTGAGAGTGAGAGTGAGAGTGAGAGGGTGAGAGTGAGGGTGAGAGTCAGGGTGAGAGTCAGGGTGAGAGTCAGGGTGAGAGTCAGGGTGAGAGAGATGGTAAGAGATAGGGTGAGAGAGAGAGTGAGAGTGAGAGTGAGAGTGAGAGTGAGCATGAGCGTGAGAGTGAGCATGAGCATGAGCATGAGAGTGAGTGTGAGGGTGAGGGTGAGGGTGAGGGTGAGGCTGAGGGTGAGGTTGAGGGTGAGTTGAATGGTGAGGGTGAGAGTGAGGGTGAGAGTGAGATTGTGGGTGAGAGTCAGAATGAGAGTCAGGGTGAGAGAGAGGGTGAGAGTGAGGGGGATAGCATGGGTGAGAGTGAGAGTGAGATTTATGGTGAGGGTGAGGGTGAGGGTGAGAGTGAGCATTAGAGTGAGCATGAGCGTGAGAGTGAGAGTGAGAGTGCGAGCGCGAGCGTGAGCGTGAGAGTGACAGTGAGACTGAGCGTGAGAGTGAGAATGAGAGAGAGAGTGAGTGTGAGAGTGAGAGTGAGAGCGAGGGTGAGACTGATGGTGAGGTTGAGGGTTAGGGTAATGGTGAGGGTGAGAGTGAGATTGTGGGTGAGAGTGAGGGTGAGAGTGAGATTGTGGGTGAGAGTAAGGATCAGAGTCAGGGTGAGAGCGAGGGTGAGAGTGAGGGTGAGGGTGAGAGTGAGGGTGAGAGTGAAGGTAAGGGTGAGATTGAGGGTGACATTGAGGGTGACAGTGGGATTGAGTGTGAGGGGGAGGGTTAGGGAGAGGGTAAGAGTGAAGGTAAGTGTGAGATTGAGGGTGAGATTGAGGGTGAGATTGAGGGTGAGATTGAGGGTGAGATTGAGGGTGAGATTGAGGGTGAGAGTGATGGTGAGAGTGATGGTGAGTGTGATGGTGAGAGTGATGGTGAGAGTGAGGTTGAGATTGAGAGTGAGGGTGAGGGTGAGGCTGAGGGCTAGATTGAGGGCAAGTGTGAGAGTGGGAGTGATGGTGACAATGAGGGTGAGGTTGAGTGAGGGTGAGAGTGAGGGTGAGAGTGAGGGTGAGAGTGAGGGTGAGAGTGAGGGTGAGAGTGAGGGTGAGAGTGAGAGAGAGGGTGAGAGAGAGGGTGAGAGAGAGGGTGAGAGAGAGGGTGAGAGAGAGGGTGAGGGAGAGGCTGAGAGATAGGCTGAAAGAGAGTGTGAGAGAGAGTGTGAGAGAGAGGGTGAGAGTGAGAGTGAGAGTGAGAGTGAGAGTTAGGCTGAGAGAGAGGGTGAGAGAGAGCATGAGAGAGAGGGTGAGAGAGAGGTTGGGAGAGAGGGTGGGAGAGAGGGTGGGAGAGAGGGTGGGAGAGAGGGTGGGAGAGAGGGTGGGAGAGTGGGTGGGAGAGAGTGTGGGAGAGAGTGTGGGAGAGAGGCTGGGAGAGATGTTGGGAGAGAGGGTGAGAGCAAGGTTGCGATTGAGGCTCAGAATGAGAGTGAAAGTGAGGGTGAGATTGACAGTGAGACTGAGAGTGAGGGTGATGGTGTGAGTGAGGATGAGGATGGGTGAGAGTGAGGGTCAGGGTGAGGGTGAGAGTAATGGTGAGAGTGAGTGGGAGAGTGAGGGGGAGAGTGAGGGGAAGAGTGAGGGGGAGAGTGAGGCGGAGAGTGAGGGGGAGAGTGAGGGGGAGAGTGAGGGGGAGAGTGAGGCTGAGGGCTAGATTGAGGACAAGTGTGAGAGTGGGAGTGATGGTGACAATGAGGGTGAGGTTGAGTGAGGGTGAGAGTGAGGGTGAGAGTGAGGGTGAGAGTGGGAGAGAGGGTGAGAGAGTGGGTGAGAGAGAGGGTGAGAGAGAAGGTGAGGGAGAGGCTGAGAGATAGGCTGAAAGAGAGTGTGAGAGAGAGTGTGAGAGAGAGGGTGAGAGTGAGAGTGAGAGTGAGAGTGAGAGTTAGGCTGAGAGAGAGGGTGAGAGAGAGCGTGAGAGAGAGGGTGAGAGAGAGGGTTGGAGAGAGGGTGGGAGAGAGGGTGGGAGAGAGGGTGGGAGAGGGGTTGGGAGAGGGGGTGGGAGAGAGGGTGGGAGAGAGGGTGGGAGAGAGGGTGGGAGAGAGGGTGGGAGAGAGGGTGGGAGAGAGGCTGGGAGAGTGGGTGGGAGAGAGTGTGGGAGAGAGGCTGGGAGAGATGTTGGGAGAGAGGGTGAGAGTGGGAGAGAGCAAGGTTGCGATTGAGGCTCGGATTGAGAGTGAAAGTGAGGGTGAGATTGACAGTGAGACTGAGAGTGAGGGTGATGGTTTGAGTGAAGTTGAGGATGGGTGAGAGTGAGGGTCAGGTTGAGGGTGAGAGTGATGGTGAGAGTGAGGGAGAGAGTGAGGGGGAGAGTGAGGGGGAGAGTGAGGGGGAGAGTGAGGGGGAGAGTGAGGGGGAGAGTGAGGGGGAGAGTGAGGGGGAGAGTGAGGGGGAGAGTGAGGGGGAGAGTGAGGGGGAGAGTGAGGGGGAGAGTGAGGGGGAGAGTGAGGCGGAGAGTGAGGGGGAGAGTGAGGGGGAGAGTGAGGGGGAGAGTGAGGGGGAGAGTGAGGGGGAGAGTGAGGTGGAGAGTGAGGAGGAGAGTGAGGGGGAGAGTGAGGGGGGGAGTGGGAGCGAGCAAAGGTGAGATTGAGGGTCAGAGTGAGGGTGAGGGAGAGGGTGAGATTGTCAGTGAGAGGGAGTGAGGGTGAGGTGAGGTGAGTGAGGGTGAGGTGAGGGTGAGGGTGAGTGTGAGAGTGAGAGTGAGGGTGAGAGTGAGAGTGAGAGCGAGGGTGAGAGTGTGGGTGAGGATGAGAGAGGGTGGAGGTTGAGTGAGGGTGAGGTTGAGGTTGAGAGTGAGGGTGAGATTAAGGGTGAGTGTGAGAGCATGGGTGAAAGTGTGGGTGAGAGTCTGGGTGAAAGTGTAGGTGAGAGTCAGGGTGAGAGTGAGGTTGAGAGTGAGGGTGAGGGTGAGGCTGAGTGAGGGTGAGTTTGAGTGAGGGTGAGTTTGAGTGAGGGTGAGTTTGAGTGAGGGTGAGTTTGAGTGAGGGTGAGTTTGAGTGAGGGTGAGTTGAGTGAGGGTGAGTTTGAGTGAGGGTGAAGGTGAGGTTGAGAGAGAAGGGGAGAGTGCGGGTGAGAGTGTGTGTGAATGTGTGGGTGAGCCTCAGTGTTAGAGTGTGGGTGATAGTGTTGGTCAGAATGAGGGTGAGTTTCAGGTTGAGAATGAGATTGAGGTGATGGTGAGGGTGAGGGTGACATTGAGAGTGAGATGAGGGTGAGGGTGAGTGTGAGCATAACAGTGAAGGTAAGGGTGAGATTGAGGGTGAGATTGAAGGTGAGATTGAGGGTGAGATTGATGGTGACAGTGGGATTGAGGGTGAGGGTGAGGGTTAGGGAGAGGGTAAGAGTGAAGCTAAGTGTGAGATTGAGGGTGAGATTGAGGGTGAGTTTGAGGCTGAAAGTGAGGGTGAGAGTGATGGTGAGAGTGATGGTGAGAGTGATGGTGAGAGTGATTGTGAGTGTGATGTTGAGAGTGATGGTGAGATTGATGGTGAGAGTGAGGTTGAGATTGAGATTGAGGGTGAGGGTGAGGGCTAGTTTGAGGGCATGTGTGAGAGTGGGAGTGATGGTGACAATGAGGGTGAGAATGAGGGTCAGAGTGCGGGTGAGAGTGAGAGAGAGAGTGAGAGAGAGGGTGGGAGAGAGGGTGGGAGGGAGGCTGGGAGAGAGGCTGCGAGAGATGTTGGGAGAGAGGTTGGGAGAGAGGTTGGGAGAGAGGTTGGGAGAGATGTTGGGAGAGAGGGTGAGAGTGGGAGAGAGCGAGGTTGCGATTGAGGCTCAGATTGAGGGTGAGAGTGAGGGTGAGATTGACAGTGAGACTGAGAGTGAGGGTGATGGTTTGAGTGAAGTTGAGGATGGGTGAGAGTGAGGGTCAGGTTGAGGGTGAGAGTGATGGTGAGAGTGAGGGAGAGAGTGAGGGGGAGAGTGAGGGGGAGAGTGAGGGGGAGAGTGAGGGGGAGAGTGAGGGGGAGAGTGAGAGGGAGAGTGAGGGGGAGAGTGAGGGGGAGATTGAGGGGGAGAGTGAGGGGGTGAGAGAGGGGGAGGGAGAGTGTGAGGGAGAGGGTGAGAGAGCGGGGGAGATTGAGGGGTTGAGTGAAGGGTGAGTGAAGGGGAGAGTGAGGGTGAGAGTGAGGGTGAGAGAGAGGGTGAGATAGAGGGTGAGAGAGAGGGTGGGAGAGAGGGTGGGAGAGAGGGTGGGTGAGAGGTTGGGAGAGAGGGTGAGAGTGGGAGAGAGCAAGGTTGCGATTGAGGCTCAGATTGAGGGTGAGAGTGAGGGTGAGGATGGGTGAGAGTGAGGGTCAGGGTGAGGGTGAGAGTGATGGTGAGAGTGATGGTGAGAGTGAGGGGGAGAGTGGGGGGGAGAGTGGGGGGGAGAGTGGGGGGGGAGAGTGGGGGGGAGAGTGGGGGGGAGAGTGGGGGGGAGAGTGGGGGGGAGAGGGAGATTGAGATAGAAGGTTACAGTGAGGGTGTGGGTGAGGGTGAGTGTGAGTGTGAGTGAGGGTGAGGGTGAGAGTGAGAGTGAGAGTGAGATTTAGGGTGAGGTGATCGTGATGGAGATGGAGATGGCGACGGTGTGGGTGAGCGCAAGGGTGTGGGTGAGGGTGAAGGTGAGAGTGAGAGTGATAGTGAGAGTGAGAGTGAGAGATTGAGGGTGAGGGTGGGAGAGAGGGTGAGAGTGAGCTTGAGAGTGAGCGTGAGGGTGAGGCTGAGGCTTGAGGCTGAGGCTGTGGGTGAGGGTGAGAGAGAGGGTGATAGCGTGGGTGAGAGTGAGATTGAGGGTGAGGGTGAGGGTGAGGGTGAGGGTGAGAGTCAGGGTGACAGTCAGGGTGAGATTGAGCGTTAGAGTGAGCATGAGAGTGAGAGTGAGAGTGAGAGAGCGTGAGCGTGAGCGTGAGCGTGAGCGTGAGAGTGAGAGTGAGAGTGAGAGTGAGAGTCAGCATGAGAGTGAGAGTGAGAGTGAGGGAGATAGTGAGGGTGAGAGCGAGGGTGAGATTGAGGGTGAGAATGAGGGTGGGAGCAAGGGTGAGGGTGAGAGTGAGTGTGAGAGTGAGAGTGAGAGTGAGAGTGAGAGTGAGAGTGAGAGTGAGTGAGGATGAGGGCGAGGGTGAGGGTGAGAGTGAGATTGAGATTGAGAGTGAGAGTGGGAGCGAAATGTGAGAGATTGTGAGGGTGAGGTGAGAGTGAGAGTGAGGCTGAGAGAGGGAGAGAGGGAGGGTGACATTTAACGGGGAGATTGGTAGTGAGAGTAAGAGTCGGAGTGAGTGTGAGGGAGAGTGAGAATGAGAATGAGAGTGAGAGTGAGAGTGAGGGTGAGGGTGAGGGTGAGGGTGAGGGTGAGTGTGAGGGTGAGGGTGAGTGTACGAGGGAGAGGGAGTTTGAGAGTGAAGGTTACAGTGAGGGTGAGGGTGAGAGTGAGAGTGAGAGTCAGATTTAGAGCGAGGTGATGGTGATGGTGATGGCTACGGTGTGGGTGAGGGTGAGGGTTTGTGTTTGGTTGAGAGTGAGAGTGAGAGTTTGAGTGAGAGTGTGTGAGTGAGGGTGAGGTGAGGGTGAGGGTGAGGTTGTGTGAGGGTGAGAGTGAGAGTGAGATTTACAGGGCAGTGATGGTGATGGCGGCGGTGTGGGTGAGGGTGAGGGTGTGGGTGAGGGTGAGAGTGAGAGTGAGAGTGAGAGGGTGAGAGTGAGAGTGAGAGGGTGAGAGTGAGGGTGAGAGTCAGGGTGAGAGTCAGGGTGAGAGTCAGGGTGAGAGTCAGGGTGAGAGTCAGGGTGAGAGCCAGGGTGAGAGAGATGGTAAGAGATAGGGTGAGAGAGAGAGTGAGAGTGAGAGTGAGAGTGAGAGTGAGCATGAGCGTGAGAGTGAGCATGAGCATGAGCATGAGAGTGAGTGTGAGGGTGAGGGTGAGGGTGAGGGTGAGGGTGAGGCTGAGGGTGAGGTTGAGGGTGAGTTGAATGGTGAGGGTGAGAGTGAGGGTGAGAGTGAGATTGTGGGTGAGAGTCAGAATGAGAGTCAGGGTGAGAGAGAGGGTGAGAGTGAGGGGGATAGCATGGGTGAGAGTGAGAGTGAGATTTACGGTGAGGGTGAGGGTGAGGGTGAGAGTGAGCATTAGAGTGAGCATGAGCGTGAGAGTGAGAGTGAGAGTGCGAGCGCGAGCATGAGCGTGAGAGTGACAGTGAGACTGAGCGTGAGAGTGAGAATGAGAGAGAGAGTGAGTGTGAGAGTGAGAGTGAGAGCGAGGGTGAGACTGATGGTGAGGTTGAGGGTTAGGGTAATGGTGAGGGTGAGAGTGAGGGTGAGAGTGAGATTGTGGGTGAGAGTGAGGGTGAGAGTGAGGGTGAGAGTGAGATTGTGGGTGAGAGTAAGGATCAGAGTCAGGGTGAGAGCGAGGGTGAGAGTGAGGGTGAGGGTGAGAGTGAGGGTGAGAGTGAAGGTAAGGGTGAGATTGAGGGTGACATTGAGGGTGACAGTGGGATTGAGTGTGAGGGGGAGGGTTAGGGAGAGGGTAAGAGTGAAGGTAAGTGTGAGATTGAGGGTGAGATTGAGGGTGAGATTGAGGGTGAGATTGAGGGTGAGATTGAGGGTGAGAGTGATGGTGAGAGTGATGGTGAGTGTGATGGTGAGAGTGATGGTGAGAGTGAGGTTGAGATTGAGAGTGAGGGTGAGGGTGAGGCTGAGGGCTAGATTGAGGGCAAGTGTGAGAGTGGGAGTGATGGTGACAATGAGGGTGAGGTTGAGTGAGGGTGAGAGTGAGGGTGAGAGTGAGGGTGAGAGTGAGGGTGAGAGTGAGAGAGAGGGTGAGAGAGAGGGTGAGAGAGAGGGTGAGAGAGAGGGTGAGGGAGAGGCTGAGAGATAGGCTGAAAGAGAGTGTGAGAGAGAGTGTGAGAGAAAGGGTGTGAGTGAGAGTGAGAGTGAGAGTGAGAGTTAGGCTGAGAGAGAGGGTGAGAGAGAGCATGAGAGAGAGGGTGAGAGAGAGGGTGGGAGAGAGGGTGGGAGAGAGGGTGGGAGAGAGGGTGGGGAGAGAGGGTGGGAGAGAGGGTGGGAGAGTGGGTGGGAGAGAGTGTGGGGAGAGAGTGTGGGAGAGAGGCTGGGAGAGATGTTGGGAGAGAGGGTGAGAGCAAGGTTGCGATTGAGGCTCAGATTGAGAGTGAAAGTGAGGGTGAGATTGACAGTGAGACTGAGAGTGAGGGTGATGGTGTGAGTGAGGATGAGGATGGGTGAGAGTGAGGGTCAGGGTGAGGGTGAGAGTAATGGTGAGAGTGAGTGGGAGAGTGAGGGGGAGAGTGAGGGGAGAGTGAGGGCGAGAGTGAGGGGGAGAGTGAGGGGGAGAGTGAGGGGGAGAGTGAGGCGGAGAGTGAGGGGGAGAGTGAGGGGGAGAGTGAGGGGGGAGAGTGAGGCTGAGGGCTAGATTGAGGACAAGTGTGAGAGTGGGAGTGATGGTGACAATGAGGGTGAGGTTGAGTGAGGGTGAGAGTGAGGGTGAGAGTGAGAGAGAGGGTGAGAGAGTGGGTGAGAGAGAGGGTGAGAGAGAAGGTGAGGGAGAGGCTGAGTGATAGGCTGAAAGAGAGTGTGAGAGAGAGGGTGAGAGTGAGAGTGAGTGAGAGTGAGAGTGAGAGTGAGAGTGAGAGTGAGAGTTAGGCTGAGAGAGAGGGTGAGAGAGAGCGTGAGAGAGAGGGTGAGAGAGAGGGTTGGAGAGAGGGTGGGAGAGAGGGTGGGAGAGAGGGTGGGAGAGGGGTTGGGAGAGGGGGGTGGGAGAGAGGGTGGGAGAGAGTGGGTGGGAGAGAGGGTGGGAGAGAGGGTGGGAGAGAGGGTGGGAGAGAGGGTGGGAGAGGGGGGAGAGGGTGGGAGGTGAGAGGGTGTGGGAGAGAGGCTGGGAGAGTGGGTGGAGAGAGTGTGGGAGAGAGGCTGGGAGAGAGGTTGGGAGAGAGGGTGAGAGTGGGAGAGAGCAAGGTTGCGATTGAGGCTCGGATTGGA